>MJUU01035812.1:112684-126315 GCA_002080025.1 Modiolus philippinarum | reverse complement strand
GTTATTGTCTAACAATTAACGTTTAACCATGCAGTTGTATAAATTATTAAGTTAGATGCATAGTCTGCGGTTTAAACTCTGTCTATAAAAATGACCAAAACAATTTAAATGTTTTGAAAATTTTATTCATCATATCCTTTCGAAGGAGTTTTATCTTTTGCGAAACACACCTTTAATGAATTTTAACATATTTAAGGCTTGAAAAGTTAGATTTTTAGAGTGCGGTTTAAACTCTGTCTATAAAAATGACCAAAACAATTTAAATGTTTTGAAAATTTTATTCATCATATCCTTCCGAAGGAGTTTTATCTTTTGCGAAACACATCTTAAATGAAATTTAACATAATTAAGGCTTGAAAAGTTAGATTTTTAGAGTGCGGTTTAAAAGCTGTCTATAGAAATGGCCAAAACAATTTAATTTTTTTGAAAATTTTATTCATCATATTCCTTTCGAAGATTTTTTTATTTCATGAATCCAGGGGCTATACATTACAATGTAATGTATAGTCCTTGATGAATCACAATTTAAATAAATCTTAGCATATTTAGTGTTTGAAAAGAAGGATTTCCCAGTCTTTCGTGTATGAATGCGTCAAAGAATTTGTTTTGTTTTTGTTTTGTTTTTTGTTTTGTCATTCAATTTTTGTTTCGCTCTTATTTACATTCCTGTTATTGTCTAACAATTAACGTTTAACCATGCAGTTGTATAAATTATTATAATATTTTTTTTTAATTTGTCTTTTTTCGACGATTGGTCAAATCAGATGTGCTTCCAAATTTTAATGCATTCGTTCCTACGTACAAGCAGAAACATCAAGTAAATATAATATTAACCTTAACGTACGGATTAAATATACCTAGGGTGTTATAATATTTTTTATATATATGTCAATTCTAAATTCATTTTTGTGAGGAAACGAAATTATCATTTCGCAAAATGTATTAACTTGAAAGATGACGTAAGGCTATCAATCAGTCATTTACGGATAGGACCGATCAATCATCCATCAGTCACGTAATTTACGTATTGTATCCGTCAAATACGTGAATTACTTTTCCTATCCGTCAGACTTTGACGGATTGTTGACTGATCGATCACTGATCGATGACTGATCGTTGACGGCTGACGGATCGCTTAATGATCGCTCTTTTAGTAACGGCTACTGAAGCAAGGACTGTACACTTATTCATCAATGGCAATAAATCTGTTTTAATCATTAAAATATTATTGAAATTTCAAGATCTACAATGTAGATTTTATAAAAAATCTGATTTTAGCTACATGTCAATTTTATGTTTCTTTCACCCAAATGCTTATGGTTGGAGGTGCTCCTGCATTTAGGTTAGATTGACATGACATAAATTTTCTTTTATTTATCATCTTAAGTAAATAGATAGTTTATCACTCAGTTGCTCCACCGACAGTTGCTAATCTGCTTCATTATTTTTGAATGGTTCTCCAAATATAAGAGGGATATATACAGATTGTTTACGTTTGTAGATATTCTATATATAGACCACTTCCGGTTTGATCTGTAGTTGAAACGTAAATATCTAGGACAATTTCTGATGGATTTTTTAATAAATGTACACTATAAAGTCAATACGTCTTGATTTTAAAACCATGAGATGATGTTAACAATCTTTGAGCTTTGCAAAAACAGGAATAAGCATTAGAAATCTTATCAATTTACTTCCTTGTTACCGGAAATAGAAAGGGTTATAGAAGTGTCAAAATGGTCAGAGCGACTTGAAATCGCTTTTGAGAGCAACTTTAGGCAACTTGAGGCACAACAGGGCGACTTAATCGCCCTAATCGCCCAGTTTGGTGAGCCCTGTAAATGGACTGGTACTTTCTGAAAAGAAGGTCTTTGAATGTATTTTCCATAGGGTATAATGTTTAAAACTATGTTCCCCTCTAGCGGCCATCTTGGATGAGGTACGGACCTACCGGATAACTTTTTTGGAAGGGACAATATAAAGACCATTGTGACTAAGTTTGGTTATAATTGGACTGATAGTTTCTAAGAAGATCTTTGAATGTGTTTTCCATAGGGTCCAACATTAAAACTATGTTCCCTGCTGGTTGCCATCTTGAATGAGGTACGGACCTGCTGGATACAATTTTTAAAGGGGACCATCCGAGGATTATTGTTACCAAGTTTGGTTCCAATTTGCGCAGTGGTTTCAGAGGAGAAGGTCAATGAATGAAAAGTTTACGACGGACGGATAACGGACACCAAGTGATGGCAAAAGCTCTACCTGGCTCACCCTCAACAATGTACTAGTATATTTTTTCAGAAAAAAAATGCACCAAAATTAAAATCCTTATCACATGTTCATCTTCAATATATGTACAAATGATCTGAAAGATAAAAACATTTTAGAATAAAGGCTGTGGGAGGATTTGGGTGGACAAACCATGTACACCCAGCTGATGGACGGGCGGACAGGGGTAAAACAATATGCCCCCGCTTTTTCGTCACAGAGGCATAAAAACATGACTAATGTTATTCAAAAAGTTATAATCAAATTAGCTTTGGATTGAAGTTTACATCATCATATTTTCAATAGAACAAGAAACAAGACTACAGTACAGGTACTAGTAGCAGCATGTCCATTCATGTACTGCACTACATAATTCAGGTAGATTAGAAAATAAGCATTTACAATTTCTCAAATTTAAAGTGCATGCATGCACATGGGAAAAAATTATCATTGAATATTGTGGTTTTTCATGTGAAAATTTATTGTCCATATCAAAACTGAAAGGACAATAGTAGTGAGCATTATGTCATGCAACTTGATTGTTCCTTGCAAAGCCCTTTTCAGTCGCAAAGTAAAGATACTAGTATGGGTATGAACCCCAAAAAACAGACTGTACCTCAAAATTCAAAGGGTGCATGCTCCACCAACTGCAAAAACTAGTGGGAATGCTGGGTAGGGTGATATGAAGATAAATGTCCCTGTTGAACATGTCTGAAACCCCGAATCTGACAATTTGTGAGGGGTCATAAAATTGTCCCTGTGTAGCATGCTTCACTGATTTTAATTAGGGTGTATGTGATCAGTTTTTATTGGTTGATTTAAATTGATTTTACATACATTGTTCTATATTCTCATATGGCACTCTCCTTTCGCTTTAAGAACAAGCATATGCTCTAAATCCAATAGAGCACATCCGTAACATCAAATCATTAATATAGTACACCTTGCATATTTCATTTACTAATATTTTGCTAAAAAATAAACTTTTTGAACAAATGAATGATCCAAATACCCACATCAAATAATTACGATAGAAATTTACAACTGACTTGAAGACACGATTCTGAAATCAACAGTGGAAATCGACCATGCTGTTACTTAGCAACGACAGTTCCTTGTATTATGAAATCTCATCAATGTGACACTTCAATAACATTATGTCCAGTTGTTGTCGTTCTTAAATTTATATTTGTTTCCTTGTTTCAATTATAATTTTATGAAACAGTCATACAATATTTCTAAATTAATGAACAGAAACAAATTTAATTCACACCTGAATACCTGCTTCGATTTAAAAATAGATGTATTTTTCATAAAATATTATATTATTTCATTAGCTTATTAGCAAGTTATATTAAAAAGAATGACGAATATGGATTTCCCTATGTCAGTTTCGGAAGTATGTTTTTGTGTGCAGTTTTCCGACATTTTTTATTTATCTAGTTTCATTCTCAATATTGTCCTCTAAGAGCCACTTCCAATTCTCAAAACGTTTGTTAGACACAATAGAATAGAAATAGATTATTACAATTGGGCTCTATGTGAATTAGCACATGGTCAGGCCTTATATTTGTCTTCATTTTATCCCTCACTTTCACTCCGTATAAAATATTGACAAATATTAGGCCTGCCCATGTTCTAATTTGCAAAGAGTCTGCTTGCAATAATCTACATGCATTTCTTAATTCTAAAACAAATACATGTACAGATGATCAAGCAGAGTTTAAGTTTCCCAAGTTGTTTTTGCAGGCATGGTCATTTACATTGTCATTGCTTAAAAAGACACATGTTTATCAGAAACCCTGTTTGAACTTTGAAGTAGTACTAGTATCTGTACTTTGTAATGCTTGGTTCTATCCAGCCTAGGCCAAGCATGGAAATGAATGGTAATACTGAAATAGTGAACATGGTAAATTATAATTTAAATTTGGACCCAGTAAATTCACTCTGATAGCAGCCTTGCATTGGAAGCTAAATTTATACAAATTGAAATTTATCATGTAAACCACACACTCACCTTTATGGCCCAACATTACAGCTAGATGTAGTGGTGTATTTCCTGAAAGTAAAAAGACATTTATTGTAAAGAATTAAGATATCTACATGTACAGTACAGAAGGAGACATACCGTGACTAATCACTGTGATAGTTGATTTCCACTCTAACAGTTGTACTATACATGTGTATCCTTTTTTCTGTTTAAGATTTGAACATACTTTCCTTTGTGGTTAGAGTGATAGGGCCTAAAAAAAATTAGTTGTGTTTCCGGTTATGGTCCTCTGAAAAATTTGGGTCGGTAGGTTGAATTTATTTTTTAATTTTTAAATTTTTTTCTTCAGATCGATTTCTATGTGATTTGCAAGATTCTGGTCGCTAATTTAGGGTGACCCGGAAAATATACCATTTCTGTTCCCGAACTTACTGTTACAGGAAGTCGAAAACAATGGCACAAAAACAAATTTTCTTGGCTTTTCTCCTCGATTTTGATTAGTAAACAGCATAACCAGACAAAATTTTATCAATTAATGCGCTCAGATAAGAACAATATCTAATGAAATCGTCATATTGCTTTAAAAATCGGCAAAGTTTTACAAACGGGAACGAAAACGTGGTCGGTCGGGCATCCAAACTTTTTTATTTTTTTGAAGCTGGAATAAAAAAGTTTGAGTCGAGGGGTCTAGACTAGGGTTGGTCGGCCAACCGGAAACACAACTATTTTTTTTAGGCCTAGGTTGTACCACTTAAAATGGAGAAATTACGAAAATATCTCAAACCTGAAAAAAACATATTACATGTACATGTAAGTACCATTCAAGAGTGGGACTCCAATGTCACAGTGATTAGTAACAGTGTGTCTCTATCCGTACTATATATATAACATCTATAATCAAGGTTTATACATTACATATGGTATTTCCAAGAAACATCAAATTTACAACAATCCCAATAGCTGTGTGCAGCATCAAATAAATTCTGAAAACTGCAATATAAGCAATCTTGTAAGCAGTGTGGACACCAACAGCATTTTTACAGTAATAGTTACAGTAACACAAGTAAGCATGAGCTCAAGATTTACTAAAAATTGGTATTTTGTTATAACATTAATTTACATTATCATGTACAGTATTTGTGGTTTTGGCAGATAAAGCTTACAAAAAGATATGGAAAGGCAAGTGATATTCCTTGAACCCAGTCAATAAGGACACAGTGTTCTCTGCTGCAGTGTTAGATATAGCCGCTTGTCCGCTTGCCAGCCAAAGTTAAAATCCTGTCTTGCAAGTCATTCTTGATAGTAACTTGTCCGCCGGACAAGTAAAAAAAATCTCCGATCCCCAACTGTCAAAAAGAATGATTCCAAAATCTAGTCTGTCAAAATAAATTTGATTCGTTGATAATATGCAGGGGACCAATGAAATTAACCGATATAAATTGTCAAAGAGACTGCGCAATCTATAAACAAAGATTGTGGCAGTTTAAAAAGAAAATTGTTTACGCTCTAAAACAAAGTTAGACTTGTTGCATCAAGGACGTCCTTGGGTGAATCCAGTAGAAAGGGCCACGGTCAATGAAGTTGGATGAAAATTTCATTGCTTGAAACCCCAGAATTCAACTAGAGCTGTCGCCGAATGGCAGCCAGTTATACCCGCCACTAATTGAACCCTGAATCAATATGGCAAGTGTAAACTTAAGTGTATGTGGACACAATACATTTGTGGACACAGTACAAATGTGGACACAATACAAGTATGGACACATTGATATTCCTTCCCTCTTTTTTCCAGAAATTATTCAAAAAAGAATTATCTCCACTTCAAAATTTCGGACAGCAACAATATTACTTCATGCAAATCTTCAGGAGGTATACTACAACTGTGTAACATTTCATCAAAATCCAAATACCTGTTTAAGGGAACATGCGCTGACAAATTTTGTCCCCCTTTTTACCAGAAAATATTCAAAGATGAATTATCCCCCCTTAGCAACCATAATACTTCAAGCACATCTTCAGGTGGTGTACTGCAACTGTGTAACATTCCATCGAAATCCAAAAATCGGTTTAGGAGAACATGTGCTTACAAGGTTCGTCCTCCCCTTTTGCCAGAAAATATTCAAAGACGAATTATCTCCCCTTCAAAACTTCACAAAGCAACCATATTATTTCATGCACATCTTCAAGTAGTGTACTACAACTGTGTAACATTTCATAAAAATCCAAGAACCTGTTTAGGAGAACATGTGCTGACAAGGTTTGTCCTCCCCCCTTTTTTGAGAAAATATTCAAAGACAAATTATCTCCCCTTAAAAATTTCAGAAAGCAACCATTTTACCTCATGCACATCTTTAGGTGGTGTACTACAACTGTGTAGCATTTCATGAAAATCCTAGAAGCCGTTTAGAACATGCGCTGACAAGGTTTGTCCTCCCCCCTTTTCGAGAAAATATTCAAAGACAAATTATCTCCCCTTCAAAATATCCAGCAGCAACCATATGACTTCATGCACATCTTCAGTTGGCGTACTACAACTGTGTAACATTTCATGAAAATCCTAGAAGCCGTTTAGGAGAACATGCGCTGACAAGGTTTGTCCTCCCACTTTTTGAGAAAATATTCAAAGACAAATTATCTCCCCTTCAAAATATCTGGCAGCAACCATATGACTTCATGCACATCTTCAGGTTGTGTACTACAACTGTGTAACATTTCATGAAAATCCAAGCAGCCGTTTAGGAGAACATGAGCTGACAAGGTACATGGACGGACAGACGGACAGACAGACGGACGGACAGACAGACGGACGGACAGACGGACAGACAGACGGACGGACAGGGTGATTCCTATATACCCATCCAAACTTTGTTTGCGGGGGGTATAATTATCATTTTATAAAGGGCTACCCCAAGCACAACATTATACGACCGCAGCATGTTGAACACTGAAATTTGAATCAGGGATCGTGCTGGGCTTCGCCAATGTCCCAATTTGCGATTTTATTTTCATTCTGGGTACATAAAATCGTTCCTGGTGATTTTTTTGGCGACAACGTTTTTCAAATCAACTTTCCGGTATTCTTCATTTTCTATAGATCCTAGTTGATACTTGTCATCATTATTGTTTTAAATTAATCATAAGTAATAATTTAATGTCAATTCATTGCTTCAAGCCATTGATTATTTCCGGTTATCTGTTTGATTGCATAATGGTTACCTTTCGTCAGTGTTTATCTGTGCAAGGATTTATAACAGATATTAAGCAATTGAGAGAGTATTATTATACATTAATATTTTAAACACTTTATTTTTTTTGTTCGTTTGATATCATATCTTTTTATCATAAACAGACCAACCTGGTTGACACAAAATTATAAATTAAATTACGCAATTTATGAAGTTGAGTTACTTCCCCTTTTCATTGTTATGAAAAAGAAATTAAAAAGGGGTTTGAGTGTTCTTTTTCCTAAAATTTGCATATCAATTCTGATAAAATAAAGGATGAAACCTTTTTTTTAGAAATTATATAGAAGTTTTCACAATTATATGCTAATAATTGCAAAAATACCCCAATCGATCTGTTGAAAGTTTAAAGTGAATCTTGCCCATAAATTATAAATTCATCCATGCGAAACCTACAAAGGTAGTCAAGGACTTTAAACACCTCCCAATTAGTTAAATTGGAAATAATACCTAATAAACCACTTTTCTTAGATCTAAAGGACTAAACTTCTAAACAAAAACAGTTTTGTTCTTGTTTAGAAATAAGCAAAATAATTCAAACTAAAACAGCAAGTAAGTTATGATTTGTAATGCAAAAACAAATGTCCATGGTACGATCATTGAAAAATTCAATTGGTACCTAATTTCTGCAATTGGCGACAAAAAATGCAAGTTGGCGATTTTTCTGGCAACAGAAATTCAGCCCTGTGAATAAGTGTAATTCAAAAGAATGACACTTTAAAGAGCTTGATACAGTAATTAAATGGAGACAATAAAGAGCTTGACCCAGTAATTAGCTGCACACAAACTAAGGAAAATTAAAATTAGCCCTTACAATTCTTTTTCTATAGCGGATGAAAAATAGAGATTTCACTTATTACGAAAAATTGCAATTTTAGCCCCTTTGACCCTTGTAGCTCGGAAACAGTGAGAGCTACACCACATCTGGTGCATACTACTGAATGCTTATATCAAGAGGAATCCAAGGAAAAAAATCCCATCCAAATCTGATGAAAAATAAAAATCTTAGGTAATCTGCAAATTTGCAATTTTGTCCCCATTCGGCCCCAAATAGCTCAGAAAAGAAACAAGTTGTCAAAAATCTGATGCTGTAGCTCTATGTTTATTTTCAAAAAGAATCCATTGCAAAAAACTGCATAAAAATCAGAATTTTTCTCTCTTTCCCCTTGTTGTTTTACATATAAAATACTTGCTAAAATCATGTACAACAAACTGTGTATTGAAATGAGCTGAGGCTACAGTGACCGTGCGTGGAGTTGTACAGTTTTACAGATGTTTTTAGTTTCTTCACGTCATACACAAGCGAATCAACTTTGATCATTTCCGTGAATATTGTGGTAGAAACGATCTTTCTTTAAACAATCAATTTAAAAAGAATAAATTTTCTTTTTAATGTTATGACACGACTTTTTTTAGTTCCGAGGTGCTGACAAAATCGCTAAAAAATAGTATGTGGAGTCGAACACCCCTAAATTTTGGTTACTTCATTACAAAATAAGCATAAGCTTATATGATATGGAAGAAAATTTTCGCCTATAATCATTTGATAATTACATTGTATGCAGTATTTGAGTTTTGAAATGCAAAAAGACGAGAGTTTGTTCACTACTTATTGAAATGCATGCATGTTGCATTTTGTCATTTTTGCGGAATAATGAATCAAACACATTTTCAAAATGAAGAAACTAGAGGCTCAGACACTGAGCCTGTATCGCTCACCTGACAAAATGCTTAGCAGCAGGATTTTTCAATGTTCTGTATGGTGGCCATGTTCCCATAGGGCCAAAATAAACTTTGTTCTGTGCTGGCCGCCATGTTTTTCATTGGATCAGAACAAAATGAGCAATCTTTGTTAAGGACCTTCAGTACATCATTCCTGTAAAGTTTGGTTGAATTTGCTTCAGTGGTTTCAGAGGAGAAGATGAAAATGTGATTTTTCCCATAGGGCCAATGTTAAACTACAGTACAAAAAGAGTGGTACCGTGACAAATCACTGTGATAGACATGTCCCACTCTGAGAGTGGATCTAAATATCTTTTTTCCTATTTGAGATCATTTCCTACTCTCTTTTGTATTAAGAGTGGTGTATTATACCACTTAAAATGCAGAAAAAATAATTGAGATATCTCTTAAAGATAAAAAGTTATTCAGTATCACTCTCAGAGTGGGACATGTCTATCACGGTGATTTGTCACGGTACCACTCTTTCTGTACTGTATGTTCCTTGCTGGCGGCCATGTTTTTTATCGGATCAGAACGAAATGAGCAATCTTTGTTAAGGACCTTTAGTACATCATTCCTGTAAAGTTTGGTTGCATTTGATTCAGTGGTTTCAGAGAAGAAGAAGAAAATGTGAATTCTCCCATAGGGTCCAATGTTAAACCATGTTCCATGCTAGCGGCCATGTTTTTTGTCGGATCAGAACGAAATGAGCAATCATTGTTAAGGACCTTGAGTACATCATTCCTGTAAAGTTTGGTTGAATTTGCTTCAGTGGTTTCAGAGGAGAAGATGAAAATGTGCATTTCCCATAGGGCTAATGTTAAACTATGTTCCGTGCTGGCGGCCATGTTTTTTATCAGATCGGAACGAAATGAGCAACCTTTGTAAAAGACCTTACATACATCATTCCTGTAAAGTTTGGTTGAATTTGCTTCAGTTGTTTCAGAAGAGAAGATGAAAATGTGAATTTCCCATAGGGCAAATGTTAAACTATCTTCCGTGCTGGCGGCCATGTTTTTTATCAGATCAGAACGAAATGAGCAATCTTTGTTCAGGACCTTTAGTATATAATTCCTGTAAAGTTCGGTTGAATTTGCTTTAGCAGTTTCAGAGGAGAAGAAGAAAATGTAATTTTTTCCATAGGGTCCAATGTTAAACCTAAGTTCTGCACTGGCGGCCATGTTTTTCATTGGATCGGAACGAAATAAGCAATCTTTGTAAAAGACCTTACATACATCATTCCTGTAATGTTTGGTTAAATTTGCTTCAGTTGTTTCAGATTAGAAGATGAAAATGTGAATTTCCCATAGGGCAAATGTTAAACTATCTTCCGTGCTGGCGACCATGTTTTTTATCAGATCAGAACGAAATGAGCAATCTTTGTTCAGGACCTTTAGTATATAATTCCTGTAAAGTTCGGTTGAATTTGCTTCAGCGGTTTCAGAGGAGAAGAAGAAAATGTGAATTTTTCCATAGGGTCCAATGTTAAACCTATTAGTTCTGCGCTGGCTGCCATGTTTTTATCGGATCGGAAAGAAATGAGCAATCTTTGTAAAACACCTTCTGTAAAGTTTGGTTGAATTTGCTTCAGTGGTTTCAGAGGAGAAGATGAAAATGTGAATTTCCCATAGGGCCAATGTTAAACTAAGTTCCGTGCTGGCGGCCATGTTTTTTATCGGATCGGAAAGAAATGAGCAATCTTTGTTAAGGACCTTTAGTACATCATTTCTGTAAAGTTTTGTTGCATTTGCTTGAGTGGTTTCAGAGCAGAAGAAGAAAATGTGAATTTTCCCATAGGGTCCAATGTTAAACCATGTTCCATGCTGGCGGCCATGTTTTCTGTTGGATCAGAACGAAATGAGCAATCATTGTTAAGGACCTTGAGTACATCATTCCTGTAAAGTTTGGTTGAATTTGCTTCAGTGGTTTCAGAGCAGAAGATGAAAATGTGATTTTTCCCATAGGGTCCAATGTAAAACCTAAGTTCTGGGCGGCCATGTTTTTCGTCAGATCAGAAGGAAATGAGCAATCATTGTTAAGGACCTTTGGTACATCATTCCTGTAAAGTTTGGTTGAATTTGCTTCAGTGGTTTCAGAGCAGAAGATGAAAATGTGATTTTTCCCATTGGGTCCAATGTTAAACCTAAGTTCCGGGCTGGCGGCAATGTTTTTTGTCGGATCGGAAAAAAATGAGCAATCATTGTAAAGGACCTTCCATACATCATTCCTGTAAAGTTTGGTTGAATTTGCTTCAGCTGTTTCAGAGTAGAAGATGAAAATATGATTTTCCCATAGGGTCCAATGTTAAACCATGTTCCGTGCTGGCGGCCATGTTTTTTGTTGGATCGGAACGAAATGAGCAATCATTGTTAAGGACCTTTAGTACATCATTCCTGTAAAGTTTGGTTGAATTTGCTTCAGTGGTTTCAGAGCAGTAGATGAAAATGTGATTTTTCCCATAAGGTCCAATGTTAAACCTAAATTCCGCGCTGGTGGCCATGTTTTTTGTCAGATCGGAACAAAATGAGCAATCTTTGTAAAGGACCTTCCATACATCATTCCTGTAATGTGTGGTTGAATTTGCTTCAGTAGTTTCAGAGGAGAAGATGAAAATGTGAAAAGTTTAATGGACGGACGACAGACGCCAAGTGATGGCAATAACTCACACTGACCCTTTGGGTCAGGTGAGCTAAAAATCTACTATATATCAAACTTAATTTTACTGGGGAGAAAGCATACACAATAGGAAAAATGGATAAAAAGGATTAAGTTCTCGTCTATGCAATATTTTCATAAAATTACTGTTGCTTCGGTGGATGGAAATCTTTGAATTAACGCTTCAAATGAATTTTCTATAAATCTACTGATATTTGTTCGAAAGATAAAAGACTTTTAACATTTTTCTATTTTTCAATTAAAGTTTTGAGAGGAGGCTGAAATAAAAGTACCGATTATTATATAAAGAAAGTCATGTTCAGATTTTTACAGACGAAATGTATTCTTCTTTTATATATACTTTCAATTTTAAAATGAGGCAAACCGGTCAAATGTCAACCAAACAGTTTTATACAGAACATAAAAAAAAACTATGTTAGGACATACATGTAGAGTAACTGTATGTGGAGTCGTACAGAACGTGGACTCGTATGTGTTTGATTTATTTTTAAAATGTATTCATATCATAAGGAAAATTTTTCAATAAGACTCAGCATACTCGATACCTCCATAACAACCTCCACGTACAGTTACTCTACATTTATGTCCTAACATAAGTTTTTTTTTATGTTCTGTATAAAACTGTTTGGTTGACATTTGACACTGTTGTTGTAAAATTGTAGTGATGGTTCCATAAAGATCTATTGATATTTAATCTTTTAATCTTAAATATTTTTTGTTTGGCCTTTAATATACTACATACTTAAGCACTTCAATGACTGCTGTATGGTAACACAGCAAAAAATGGGAATCTGGAGGGTTCTTTAAAGTGCACAAATATTTTTGTTTGCAATGGTTCTTTTGTACTTAGAGAAAAGTGACATAATAATTGATCTACGTTGCATTTTATCCGCATTTGGTATGTACGATTTTAAGCATGCAAGGTACATGACGATACATTTGCTATCCACTCCTAATCAATACAAATACAATACAAAAGCTTTATTTAACGTTGATAAAACAAACTGACAACATAACCTGTCTGTCAACGTATATTTGTTCTGCCTAACTGAAGTTCCCTTGGAAAAAATATTATAAACATTGACATTATATTTCTTCTTTTGGGAACATCTGTTACATAATGTTTATTTCGTTAAGAACAAAAACTGTAATATTTGTTCCATTGGAAGAGATAGTAATATGGAACAAATGTTTTGCTGGAACTTCTGTTCCGTGACATCTCAAGAGCTTTTAAAATCGACGGTGCAACTGTTTCGATATATACTTTAGTCTGTTTCTTTTATGAGAATTTTGTTGTAATGTGGGCTCTTGTATATTTTGACCGTATATTTTTTCGATAACTTTTTGAATTGTTAGGATAATTTCCCCAAAATAAATCAATCTATGTTATTGATGATGTAGTCAAATGTAAACAAAGAAGTTATTCTTTTTTTGTCTTGAACTGAAGAAAACTTTCGCTTTTACAACTTATTCAATACCATGAATATCTTTTTGCGCAACATCATGCACTCGCAATAGTTGTGAAAGTCGTCGTATATCGTCGTTAAATACACATTCATGAAGGGGATACCCATCGAACTCGCTGTCAGCCATCTTGATGACGAATAATATAAAACTTTCACCGGAGTTAACCCTGTTTAGAATCCGAACTAGTAACTAGATTTTTTTCCAGAGTAGAAAATTCTTTCATATGTCGTGAACTTTTACTCAGATACACCCGGGGGGGGGGGGGG
>MJUU01035812.1:31935-97676 GCA_002080025.1 Modiolus philippinarum | reverse complement strand
TCCAATAAAATATAGTGCGCAAGTTCCTTTCAAAATCGGATACATTTAGTATTTAAGTTATATTTCTTCATTTTCTTGAGTTGAATACAGTGTTGTTTTATTAAACTGAAAACAATATGCATGTTAATCAAATTACTCGTATTTTTTATTCGTTGCTTCTGATGGGAAAACACGCCCATTGACCTTTATAAGATGTTTTTATTGGTTTAAAATGAAACATACGATAAAACGTCAAATGTGTATTCACACAGCTGAAGCGATCTATATTTAAAGTTTACATAAGTACACGTGTCCAGAAGCGCGATTAATTTAATATTATAACATTGAGTTTATAAATTTTCAAAGTCAGTAACGTATTTATTGTTTTGAGTATCAATTGGTGCCTAATAGAATCAGGGATTGGTGTTCTATAATTATGATTTAAATTATTTATTTATGTCAAACATGTCCCCATTCATAGTTACAAAAAATCAATAACGAGATTCTTAAAATAGTGTAGTAAATGTTTCGTAGCATTCAAAATACAAACATCGCTATTTGTTCGTTCGAATTTTCGCACAAATTAATTATCAAGCGCAATTTGGCCAGTTACAGCGATTTTAAAGACTGAGAACGTCTTAAAAGGCTCTCGCTTCGCGGTCGCCTTTTAAGAAGTTTTTACGCCTTTAAAATCGCAATAAGTGGCCAAATGCGCTTGATAATATATAATAGCAATAAAATCAACATGCGAAATCACACAATCCGATTATTTTCACGTATTACGGACTATTCACTTTTTTACCTTTCGGGGCCATTTAGGGCTTACTATATGGTGTGAGGTTCCTCACTGTGTTGAAGACCATATGGTGATCCCTAGATGTTTTGTTTTGGGTCGTTTTAACCTGGATATGGGATGTTGTCTCCTTGACATTTACCCCATTTCCTTTCTTTTTCATATAACTTAATACATGCAGACGTATGCAGTAGTTCTTTGGATGACTACGAACTTTTGCCACATGTAGAATTTCAGGGCTTCGAGATTCAGCTCCATCGGAGCTTTGATTTCATTATATTTTAACGTTAAGTACCTGTTATGTAATCTGAAACATTGACATCTTTGACTTAATACCTCTGAAAGTTTGCACTGTTGTTTGAATACATTGATCGTGTGCACCTCCGTTAAATTTTGACTAAAATGTCAAATTCATCCATTGTTGAACTTAGTCCTTTATTTGATCATATTTTATCATCACGGTAGTACAATACTTCGGAGATGTCACACAGTTCTGAACACACTGATCATAGGCAAATTTTCTTGAATTTTTCCATTGCTTTAACATATTTTCTCAGATATGGTTGCATTTAGTATATCTTTACTTGAAACTCTGTTATAGTTTCACCTTTGTTGAAGTTTTATGGACAAGTTTGTTTGCTTATTATAGTAATAGAGGGGAACTTAATAGTATCTTACTAATAAAATTGTCTTTAAAGAATGTTTATATAATAAGGTATAATACATACTTGTCTGAATTTGCAAACTTACACATGACAAATCCGCAACAACTTTACTTTCAGGGAGAAAGAAAATGCCGCTTACGCAGCTCTCGGACATCCTGGATTGCATTATAAAAAATCATACGACATCGAGAAATATTCCTATTAAGACAAAATATAAAGGATACAAAAAAATAGCCTTACAAACAGAAGAAAACAGATACTCACGTAGACCATCAGAATGCTGGGCCAAATAGGGTGGCTTAAGCAAAAGATATAAATGTTTTTTTAAAGGATATTAACAAACGATAAAAACACACTGGATTTTCACAAGACTTTAATTGACCAGAAGTAAGTACTTAAAAAGTAAACACTGTGATGAAACAGAAGGGGATAAGTTCCACGGTAAGAAGGTAATCATTTGCTTTATAAATAAATGGCAAAAGACTCGCACTACAAATAGCATGGAGCTGTCTTCAGTGGAATTACCGCAACTACTCTTCTTTTTAGCCTCGCTATGATATTTAGTTCAGCGACCATGTTTGATTTCTACAGGTGCTAGGGCAGAGACAACGTTAGAACTGTTATGTTGTAATTGTCTTCTATGAGTTTATGAGTCTTTTTGTCGGGCAGCGGATGACAACAGTTGTGAAAAAACTTTGCCAGTCAATTTTATGTTTATTGACAACCCAGCATCCATGAACAAAGGAAAAGATAAATGGGTGTAGCGTTTCTCTATAATTATCAATGAATTCCGCACAAACCGGTGCTAGGGCATGTCTTGAACTTACTATGAGGTATGAGCATAGCTCATTGCTGAAGGCTTCGTGGTGACTACAAGATGAAGAACAACAATAATAGTTCCATTGCTTGGTTTTATCATGTATTTGTAGAGACTTTGTCTCATGTTCATTTACTCCATATCCTTTCATTGTTAATAAAAGGAAAAACAGAATAAAACATTATATTTGTTCTTTATCAGCTTTTAGACATTTCGGTTTATAGATTTCCAAATGTTTTGATTTTATCTGCACTGAAGAGACATAAGTTGTTGAAATGGCTATATGCAGAAAATAAATTTTACAGACACTTCCGTATTTTGTTATTTGCTACCACTGGCCGATGCTACTGCTGGTGGACTGTTAGTCCCCGATAGTATTCACCAACCCAGTAACCAGTACTTTGTTGTTGGATCCAAAACCGATTGTGTTTGGAAACTTGCAATATCTAAATTTAAGGAAATTTTTATCAAAACTAAGGAGTATCTCCCTCTTGCATAGCCCTGTCCTTAACTGATTTTGGCTTTTCTATTTATATCCCTTTGGTAATTTGTTCAATATCAGCTTTTAGACATTTGGGTTTATTGATTCCTAAATGTGCTGATTTTATCTGCACTGAAGAGACATAAGTTGTCGAAATGAGCATATGCAGAAAATGAATTTTACAATAACTTCGGTATTTTGTTATCTATACTAGGATGAGGAATCCATAATATGGATGAAAAATATTTAAATATTACGGTAAGATGTTTGAATTAGACAACAACAGATCTGGAACACTTAAGTGTAAGACGTGTAACATTCTTGATTATCATTGTAATTAAATTTCAATTGACCATGGCGATTTTTAAAAATCATTCTACAATGGACATGCTTCACTTGCATGTAAACAAAATACTGGATTTTATTATAATGTGCATTTTTGCATCTCGCACTGACCATTCTGATAATTTCACAACCGCTTGGCTTTTAAAAAATTATGCGGCTTACAGAGTTCATGGATGACATTATACAATCCTAGATAAAGTCAAACTATGATGGCCAGATGCGGCCATTTCGCGTTTTCTACTTTCACTTTCCACAAAGCGAAAACGCGAAAACGAGAAGGCGAAAACGCGAAGGCGAAAACGCGAAGGCGAAAACGTGAAATCGCGAAAGCGAAAACATGAAGTGAAATTCATTTCGCGTTTTCGTGATTTCGCTTTCGCGTTTTCGGCTTCTCGATTTCGCGTTTTCGACTTCTCGATTTCGCGTTTTCGCTCTGTGGAAAGTGAAAGTAGAAAATGCGAAAACGCGAAATGGCCGCATCTGGCCACCATACCAAACAGAGTATTTTATACAACTCCCCAAAATTTTATGTCACATTATACGGCAAGGCACATGCGGCGTTTGTGTCATCGGCGTGTGACGTTTGAAAGCAAAACGTTGGGTATAGTATTTGGACAGTCATAAAATGTTTGGATAAGAAATGGGGTTTTATGTTTATATAAAATCTGGGATCTGTGGCACCACCTATTTCAGTATACTATATTTCATATTTCTAGTATGATCTTGATGTAGTTTATTAAACATGTTAAATGGACTTCGTAATCATTTGATTTCTTATTCCATAGGTCATATCGTTTCCAGGTATAAGTAGCCAAAAGGGTCCAAAATATATTTTTATCTAAATATAATTGTTAGACATTATTACATTAGGTTGTTCTCTGTAGTCCATGCTTAGTCGTCCAATATTACTCAACATTATTCACTCCCTCACCAAGCAGGTAAATTGACTGCCTTCACTGTTGCTCAGAGTCTTTTAATATCTTTGCAATTTCATTTTTATTTCAGCATTTAAGAAAAAGTCCGTAAAAAAGACACATTCGTTTGTTGTTTACGCAACTTGAATTCATTATTTATATAATTCACGTAATGAATGTGGTATGCAGATACATGTATGTACCATTTTGGACTGGTTTTCAGTGCAATACACTCTATCGCACTAAACATCAGAATTGCAATAAGAATATTAGTTTTGTTGTGTAAATAATTGCTTTATGGATATTTTGAGCTGTTTCAAAACTAACACAGTTTTCCCATTTTGGCTTGGTATCAGGATTTGTTCCTTACTTTCTATAAGAATTCTACATACTCCACATGGTTCTCTTCGTGTTGAATGGAAGGGTATGATGGGAGTTGGAGCCGACAATATTTGTCTTATCTTTGATGGCCTAACTAACTTGTAAGGATTTATAACAACTTTGTGGTTCTAAGCTTTTATCTGTTCGTCCTTATGAGAAATGATTGCCTCTGTAACTGTTTCTTACCTAAGTCAGCTATTAGCCTATTTGCAGAAGTAGAAAAATAGAAAATAGAAATAAGTATGTAGTCTTGTCAAGCAACAATTTAAAAATTAAAAAATCCGTAAGTTTCCCGACATTTTTGTTCTGTTCATTTTAAAGAGCAGCTGACTTTAATAGAGTCTTCGTAAGCACTGTCGAAAGCCTTTTTCAAAAACATGACTCAGTTTCATTGAGCAGTTTGATTTATATACGTTAATCGCCTGTTTTGCCATCTGATTTTTGGAAGCTTATCAAAACAGTACTTTGTAATTTTGTGTCTTAACTGTGTGTGCATTATTTTTCGCAATCTTTTACAGTATTTGGCTGAAAGTTTCTTTTTCTGGAACTGAACTGTTTTTCTCTTTGTAGTTAATGTAGTTGCTGTAGATTCCTAGAAAAGTTTGATACAGTGAAAATGAGAAAATGTATTTTAGATTTGTCAGTCGATGTTGTTTTGATAAACAGTCCTTTGACATGGCCCACACATTGTTCGCACTGAATTTTGATTGCCAACCCTTTTATTAAGGAACCATGTTGTAGTTTTATGACATTTCTTAGTGATATCAGAGCATGACACTTTTTTCATAGCTTACCTTGTTTCTCAAGGTTGATCTGAATCGTAACCGATGCTATAGATGTGATTGTACTTTTTCTCTTGTTGTTAATATAAAATGAATTCTAGATGAATAGTATCATTCATTTTCCATTTTCTGATCTTAAATGTACTGAATATTTTTGTACTATACTACAAATTTTATACTTCCGTTTTATACTGAGGGCTCGATTCTCACTTACTTTACTACACTATTTTACTCAACAAAAGAAACGTCCATTCTTTTTTTAATATAATTAAAAATAAAAGCATTATTTTTGTTCTCTTTAATTCTTTAGAAATACTCTATTCTAATTTTACTCTTGAAAAGAACACAACCGGTCAAGATGAAAAGAACTTCCGGTTGATAGAATCGAGACTTTAATGAGTATATGCAGAAAATCGAAAGAATATTTTTGTCAAACAAGAACAACTTTGACACATCGAATAATTACAAACAATTTGTAGTTTTGAAATCATCGATACTCCAACGAATTTTCGAAAACCAGGTTCCCACTTATACTGAAAAAGATCTAGCAGTTTTGACCACTTGGGGTATTTGTTCCATTGTGACCATAAGTTAAGTGAAAGGATATTTTAATTTGCTTAGAAATCATCACTGTGTTATCGGAAGTACATCGAATACAAATATTTTCGGAAAACGGTTGAAGTCATGAAACTGAAAGAATTCGACCTTGACCATATTTTTTATGGATATTTTCTTTTTTTTTTTGATAGGTTTCCTGAATATATTGATTTTATCAACAAATAATGAAAATTCAATTCCGTCCGCTATTGACCTAGTGTTGAACCCCGAAATTTTTTTATCACTGTTTCGAAAAATGTCTCCGGGGCTCGAAATGCGCATATGTAGAAACCAAATTTACAGTTATTAGCATCGACTAAAGTTTGTCATAACAAATATGCAAGGAACGAATAGAGATTGGTCTTCTAGGAAGTATACAACTAAAATTCTATTTCAATCACCCCTATTTAGAAAATATATTGATGATCATAGTAGGTGGGCGTTTCTTTTGTTGATTAGTATATTTCCTATTTGTTCCGTACATATATGTAAATATTGATGGACATCTTTAATATTTATTATAATTAGGTTGCACAAATTTTCAACACACATATATAAAATAAAAATAAATGTTATGGATTACCCCCAGGATTTGTATATGTTGGAACATACAATTCCTTTTTTTTGTATATTTGACTGTGAATAAGAAAAAAAAATCATGATTACATATACATGTCATGACACAAAATATCATGAGGATTCAACGGATAAGAAACAATTACAAAGTGAAAATAACAGTGAACACCTACAATGCCCGAACATTACAATCACAAGCCACAATCCACAAGGGAACTGCACAAGAAAACACATAAAAGACTTGAGACAAACACAAATAACGATAGGAACTCTAGATAGCCACAGTTGGCACCGGCACTAGCAAAAGCAAGCGGTGGGGTTTAACCAATTTATTGGTACCCAAACCCACTTTCTCTATCCCGTTTCCCTATAGTATAATAAACATACGAATAAAACCTAACACGTATTATATATAATAAACAAATATAATGGATATAGAATACATTTGATTGAATGTAACATTTTCCCCAAGACGTATGTTTGAATGTTTGATGATATTCAGCATTATGTACAGAGTTCGATTATTCTGGTGATTGAAATTTTATATTCATTGCAAAACCAGAACGTCGTTTAAATTATACTGTAATTTTTTTGTGATTACAATACGGGTATTCAAACATAAAATTCAAGTTTTTAAATCAATTATTCTGCACTACAAAAGAACAAATTAAACCCTATGCTCATGATGTTTGAAAAGGCATTTTAACCATGACCATATGGACAAAAAGCTGTTAACACAGTGTAACTGCATTCAATTTAGTAATTAGATTTAAATTATTTTGCCATAATTTATAATCAATTAGATATTAATTCAAAACTCGTACACTTTTGCATTGAACAAAAGTGCAACCATATGCATAGATCGTTTTAAGATACACAAAAAAGAAAATGGATAGAAACTACATCGTAAACACACTAAAAATGATTTCAAAATAAAAAAAAATACCACAAACATGGATATTGCAGCTAATTTGTTACAATGTGAAAGATAAACAGATCCAATTTTAGGGAATCCTAATGTTTAAAAATAAATAATAAAGTGCCAAAGTTACTGTTAATTTACCTTCTGCATATTGCTATTAGTGCAGATAAAAACATGTATTGATTTCAGACTGACAGTTACCTTTTTTCTTGCTCAGACAAGGATGTTCAACATTCATCTAATATGTCAAACACTTAACGTCTTAAATACACACTAATGTCAGATGAGTTAAAAATATATATAACAGAATACCGAAGTTACCGTGAGGGAGATACTCCTTAGTTTTAAACAAAATTTTCTAAAATTTAGATATAGCAAATTTCCAATTAAATTCGGTTTTCAGGCCACCACCAAAGTACTGGTTACTGGGTTGGTGAATACCCTCGGGAACTAACAGTCCACCAGCAGAGGCATCAAATAACAAAATACTGAAGTTACTGTAAATTGTGCATTTCGACGACTCATATCTCTTCAGTGCGGATAAAATCAAAACATTTGGAAGTCCATCCAAATACGTGTTAAAACTGACAGAGATATTTTACGAAAGAATATGGAGTAAATGAACATGAGACCATAACACATATGTTAACTCAAACTGCAATAATTTTAATGAACTGTATGGCCATTTCGGAAATTTATTCCTCATCAGCAGCACTAGAACCCAAACAAAGGAAATCCATAATTTTGAAAAATGTTTAAAATGCATACAACCAAACGAAATCAGAATAATCACTAAAATCAATTCTAATATGGCCTCCTGTATTACCTTTGTAAATAGAGTCATGTTATAATACCAATATAACACTCTTAGCACATGCACAAAAGATGATTAGTTTCTGTTGCATATTTTGAATCTATTTTTCATTTTAACCGTCAAAATCATCTTCCATCCACTAACAACTTTTTTAATTAAATTTGTTTCCGAAATTCATTATGGAATTTTTTTACTTGAAAAGGCAATGTTCGGGACAAACTTCAATTTTCCTACTTGTGACGTCACAAATAACATCGTAATGTCCGGTTCGTAAGCAGCGTCGGTTGGAAAGTGTGAATTGAGATTAAGAGGACTTGAGGCATTTTCTACAGTTAAATAAGCAATTTCATCAAACGAAAGTAAGTTTTTGTTGTATTTGTGGAAATTTTTTTGTCCGTGTATTTGTTTATCAAAATCAAAATGTTACGGAACCATTAGATAGTCGCTGCTCGCTTCGGGTATAAAATGGGTGAAATATCCACATCAGAATCGAAATAAATCATACCCGCCAAATACTATATTGTCATTATAACCTAGGCTTTCGTTGATTTTGCATATTTTACCCCTCGCTAACGCTCGGGATAAAATATTTGCAAAAACAACTCAAGCCCATGTTATAATGACAATATAGTATGGCGGCCATGTTTTATTTCTTAAATATAGCTATGGACAAAACTACGATGGAGGGAGTTAATCCTTCGGTTTTAGAATTTACCAAAAAAATGAGATATTAGTAATTGAACAAAGTGTATACATGAGATATTATCTCGGGTGCATTGCATTTGCGCCAATTTTTGATAAGTGGGGTATTTCATTTGCGCCACAAGCTTGTATTTCATTTGCGCCATTTCTCAGGTAACAATTTACAGGAAATAGGAAGTGGAAGCAATAATTAATATACACGTACTATTTAATATTTCAGTATTGAATATACCACTCGAAAAATATTTAATATATTATTTGATATAAAGTATTTAATATATCAAAGTTATAAGTGCTATTCATTTATTTTCATTGGTTGTCTTTATTTATATTTGCAATATACCTTTGGTATCTTAAACCTATAAAGATGTTTGATTGTGGTCATTGTACATTGTTGCGAATGGGGATAATATCAAAATTACCGAACAGAATTGTCAAAAGACGAAATCAAAAGGGCAAAAAGACAACAGCGTAAACGTTTTTAGTAAAATATCTTGCTCAAAATCCTACATCAAACTCTCCGTGGTTTGCAAGTAATGCTGGCGAAAAGAATAGGGGGATACAAGTAAAAAGTATAAATGTTTAAGTATTTTTACTTTTATATATACTATTTAGGAAAAATGAAAGGATTTATTATTATTTACCTGTATTTGGCGCAAATGTATAACGTTTTTAGTTTGGCGCAGATGAAGTACAGTTTGTGGCGCAAATGAAATACTTTTTTGGCGCAAATGAAATACTAATTGGCGCAAATGCAATGCACCGATTATCTCATGTACAAGTACACCATATCTAAGAAAAATAAAGAGCATACATCTCTACCACGAAGAATTGTTTTACCAACTCCACACTGCAATAAAAGACAAACTCCTGTATTAAATATTTTACGAAAGAATATGGAGTAAATGAACACGAGACTATAACACATATGTTAACTCCAACTGCAATAGTTTTAATGAGCTGTATGGCCATTTCGGAAATTTATTTCTCATCAGCAGCACTAGAACCCAAACAAAGGAAATCCATAATTTTGAAAAATGTTTAAATTGCATACAACCAAACGAAATCAGAATAATCAGTACAATCAAATATAGCTACGGACAAAACTACGATGGAGGGAGTTAATTCTTCGGTTTTAGAATTTACATAAATTTAGATAATAGTAATTGAACAAAGTGTACACATGAGTTATTATCTCATGTACAAGTACACCATATCTCAGAAAAATAAAGAGCATACATCTCAACCACGGGGAATTGTTTTACCAACTCCACACTGCATGTAACCAATAAGATCTAAATAGAAAAGCCAAAATCAGCTTATTGGCGTTGCGAAGTGGACAGTTTTCTACTGATGCCCATTAAAAACTGCTTTGAGAAAATTGGTTACAACTACCCCAATGTTTGTATTCTTTTCTAATTGTTTGAATGTAGTTCTAATAGAAAACAATTTAAAAGAGGCAAATAAGACAAAATTTAGATATTTGCAACTATTTTTTTTTTTGCAACTTCGGTATTTTTTGTATTTAGTGTGGGACAGACAGTTTTTGCTGTTTCTGGACATCCAAAATATTCATAGATTCCCTATTCATTAATACACGAAACATTATGTTTATTGTCGAGCAGAAGTTCTATTTACAACAGTGCAAAAGAAAATAGAAAAATATTAACATCAAAAGATAAAAAACGTTACTGCACAAAACATTGGACTTTTTGGAAAAAGTCCCATATAACAAAGAAATAACAAAGGATCTTGGCATATTCGATTTTGTTTGGACAGAGGAATGCGGAATGCCTTGACTTGACATCCAAATTAAGTATTTAGAATTGAGACATGAAAATGTTATAGGTTGATTCAACTTACTTGTACTTCCATTAATGTAAAATTAATTTAAACGTATTTATTTTGCTCAAAGAACAGACAAATCGGATCAGACACAAGTAAATCATACTTATGAAGTCTTCTCCGTTATACAATAATTAACATATATATAATATAAGATCATGCACTTTGATAATTATACTTTACAAAAATATTGAGAACGAGAGAAAATATATCAAATGAGATTTGTGTGTGTGTGTGTGTTAATGTAAAATATAAAAAGGTATAAAATACAATCAATACCCAGGTTTTATAATAAACGGTAAATTTCGTTATGCTGTACAGTAACCTCTCATCAAACGTATTAAAATTAAACATCATGGAAAGCTATAATCCAAAAGTAGTCAAAAAGAAGTACTTATTACCAAAAAATATCGAAATTGGAGGCAAAATTCAGTACCAAGGACATCCATCGAGCGCCATACACGGAATGAAGCCATAATATAATTTTAAGAGATTAGAAATTTGATAAAAACGTTCATGTCTATAAGACGCAAGGTATTTTTTTTTAATGTCAGACAAGTTTGACTATTTTGCTGCTTCCTTCATCCCCCTGTGAACATTAAAGATATCAGTTAGTTGATTTTATTTCCGATATACACATTGTAACTTTGAAAAAAAAATCTTTAAAAAAGGATATAGGAAATGCATCTTCGGAAATTGATAAATTGTGCATTTATAAGACATTTCGTAATTTGATTATAAAAGTCTCGCAATATCTTAATTGAATAATCCGTTTAAAATGGATGAGTACTCTTGATTACAATTTAAATTTTTGGGGGAAAGCAAGCATTTAAATAATAAAAAATGCTATTGAAAATTTTCAGGTATATAATTTTGTTTCAAGTTTTCAGCACCAATTGATCAGGCTAGTTACTCTGTGGCAATTCATTATAGAGCCATCTGTCAAGCCAGTAATTCCGTACTCCTCGTATTCAATCTAAAATGAATTCACAAATAATTTAATTTGTTCTTTTTATACAGAAAATAATGAAAAATATTTCTCATCATACAATTAAACAGACCGTGTAATGTTTTATGGTAATTGATCAACCACGATCAGATACAAATTATCTTTTCAGGATAAACCGACAGTTTTACGCCGATACCCATTACTATCAAAGCAACTGAAACAAATTTGGAAGAAATTATTTTTTAATTTATACATCTGATGTAACTAAAATTATCAATAATAACTTAAAACTAATTCAATCAAATATTTAAGTTTAATAAATTACAGTGCGCTAATTAATAGAAAAAAATCGATTTAAGCAAGAAGTACATAAGTAAATAAATCAGTAAATTAGATAAAGTTTTGAACATGAATAAAAAAGTAAGAGCTAGAGAAAATGTGTACCAAGTTTAGTGTGAACATAAGTAATAAGTAATAAAAGCAAGCGATACAATGTGTACCAATTTTATACATAAATAAACAAGTAAGCGAGTCAGTTTATTACCAGTTTAAACATTACTTCTATCAGTATCCTTCTCAACCGAATCTAACTTATAAATCAATTAAAAAGCTAAAATATGGTTATAGTTTTTTAGCATCAGTTTGTATATAAACGTACAGAATTCTACCTAAGAGTATAGCCCATTCTCATAAATGACAGCTTGAAAGATGTCAAGTGTTTCTTCATTTCACTAATTATTCATACACAAGGACAACCAGCAAAAAGAAGAAGTAACACTGACTTAAACACTTGAATAACTTCTTTGTGACCCTGATTGTGACAGACTGGTGTGGGTATGTTGCTGTTTGTTAAGTGTCAGGAGTTTGATTAATGCCATCACAAGGGATAAAGTACCATAAGGTCCCGGCACACGTCTTACAAAAACTCCTCAAGACGTCTTTGTCAAAATTAACCATTGATGGAAACGTTTTGTCAAGAAGTGGGTGGATTAAAGGAGAAACGAATGGCTGCTATAAATATACACAATAGCAGTACGTCAAGTGTTTGGACATCTTAACAAATGGTATGGATGATTTCAACCATTTACCATTTCCATCACGCTATTTAATTTTGCAAAAAAGGTTGAATATTAGCAATTTACCTATGAAATTAAAATGAATACGTGAAAAAAAGAACCCAGTGCTGACATATATTTGTTTCTAATACGAGCTTCTAAGCCGTTTGTTCATTATACAAACTTCGGGTATTTTGACGATGACGAATGTAAAGTAGTGAACTCTGGTCTTCTTGGATGCAAATCGTTGCCTTTCGCTGAATTAGGTCCCATTGTAGATGATTCGTTATTGTCTGTTCATGTCAGTAGTCCCTTTTAGTTTATTAGTGATCCAGCTTCTTTTCAAGGATAAAAGTATAAAAAAAATGAAACTAAAGAATATCTTCCCCTCGCAAAGCTCTGTCCTTCGTTAGTTCATTGACTCAACCTTCGGTTCCTGCTGTTGATTTGGTTTGCCATATTTTCTGCCCTTCTCGATCACATATTAAGAGATAATGCGAAGAACTGTGTACGAAATTTTGTATCACATAGTTAATTATTTGTGCAGTCGAAGATTACACGTGTACAGCATAACAAAATTTTACTGTTCATTATGCAACTTTGGTATTTTTGTATTCCTATGTTTTACTATATTTATTAAGATAAATTTGCAAAATAAATATTGAAGCAAGAACGAAAATCATAAATCCAGAACGCGTGGCAAAATAAGGATTACATAAAGACAGATAACGTAATCGACGAAGACGAAATAAACTGAGAACATGATAAAAATGCCACTAAAAAGCACTAACAATGTGAATTCCTAGAAAATATTCCTTTCTTTTCTTCGAATTTAAGATTATCCATGATATATATTTATTGATATCTTGATTCAAGTTGACCAGTAGAAATATTTGTTTTTAATTTGCCTTTGAACCCACATACCATTTTCGCGTCTAGAAACAACAACAAAAATGACAATGGCAACAAGTTAAACATTAACAAAGTTAAATTTAGCTTTTACTCGTGTCCCCCATGCAGACCCTGTTCAACTGATTAGCAGATTTTTTGAGATGCAAATTTACTGATTTGTATGTCAGCAAAAGTATACCTTATAACGAAATATACTCTGCTATTAATTATATCAAAACTGTATTCGATTTAAAGAAAAGAAGAAAACTGTACTGCATTTAAAACATGTTTACTATCTTCGTTTGCCATACACTTTTAACACTTTTAACACACAAGCAGTAAAATTTCTTTCTTTTATTTTAAAAGCAATCCGACAAACATAATCTAAATCTTAATGAAGATTCACAAATAATAAAGATAAAAATCAAATGCATCAGTGAACTTGAATTAACAATTTGCTACATGCATAATTTTTACATAAGCTGACAAAAACAACGTTACATGCAAGCTATGTGATAGTTTTTAAATACCCTGAATAACATAATTCAATTTCTATAGAAAAGTTTTAAAATACTGCTACAATAATGAACAGACTCCTCCTTCTTTCTTTAAAGTGATAATCATCTTTCCGCAAAATGATTTTTATCACTTTATTTAATTTATTCTAACGTTCAATTCAAAGAAAACGACAGATTTTGGTCTTGAAATTGCTGGTAAACGGACATTATTAAAGACTTTTGATTGAATTTTTATTACAATACAAAGTAGAGTTTCATTTAAGATGCACGAAGCTGAACTTGTCGTACGACCCAACAACAAATTCTATCGTTAAATAAAATGCTATTAAAAACCTAAAATGTCAGGTCATCCATGAAAATGTGTTATTTCCCCCAAATTTGCAGTGTAATTGTGAGACACGTGTTTTGATGTCTTTGTTTTGCACAATCTGAAAAAAAAATCATATTTTTTATAGTAGAGGCCATTTGGACGATTTTATATAGCAACAATAACTTATTAGAATAGTCGTCTCCTTGAAAATTGAGCCAGTTGTATAATAAAGCAAAAATAATGAATTTCAATATAAGAATCAGCATTGAAGCCTCCCCCAAAAGACTTTTAAGGATTTATTTTTTTAATCTGATTCTTTATATATTTATGCAATTGAACACGTTAAATTGAACTAGTGGCCGACAAACCATATCACTCTCTTAAAAATTTTGATCGTCTTTTGTCAAAATATTGATTACTTGAAATCGGTTTTGATGATTGGTTGGTTAAACAAGTAGCTGGCCAATTGGACTCGCTTAAATCTTTGATTAAGGGAATTGTTGTAATCAACGAGCAATCGGATTTTATGACAAAATATTGAAAGAAGTAATTGATCTGACTTCTTGGGTTTAAATTTGACGGAAATAAACAACCCGAAACACAAATTACTAATACTGTTGTACAGATGTTCATTATCCTTTTGTTTCAAATTAGGAAATGAACGAAGTTTTGGGAGAGAAAACTATTACCTGTAACCCTTCCGAAGAAAAAGAAGGACATGATTATTCACAACATTTTGAGAAGTTAGTGTCAGCTACCACACATCCGTTTAACTGTGACATTGCAAGTGGATCATTTCAACGGGATTCTCAAGGCATACTTGACAGTACGAAAGAACATTCACAGTTATCAGGTTCATATAATGAGTTTAATATAGACGTCGAGGATAACAGTAGTTCTGATAGTATTGACAAAAATTTTGCAAGGGATTCTCATAGGGAAAACACGGAATACTCAAGTGAAGATTGTCAAGACTTTGAAGGAAAAAATAAATCCATAAGGAAAGGACACACACACAAAGCAATCAGACTGAACGTGAATGCAAGAGAAAGAAGAAGAATGCACGACTTAAATGACGCATTAGACGAGCTCAGGTCAGTAATTCCATATGCGCATAGTCCCTCTGTGCGAAAACTTTCAAAAATTGCTACACTTTTACTCGCCAAAAACTATATTCTGATGCAATCAAATGCCCTGGAAGAAATGAGAAGAATGATAGCGTACATGAAATCAACTTCACCAAGTCGTTTTGAACCATATTCTACATACCAAAGGATGCACGATATACAGCGGCTACCGAGTGTGCCAAATCAAAGTTCCGAAACCGCTGCTAACTTTCAAGGAAATAACTGTGACATTCCATTTACTGGTAAAAAGGTTTGAAATAGTACCGACTATTTGTCAACTCGAACAATAATATTTGTTCTGTGAATGTAGTCACTAGGTTCAACGTAAGTCAAGATTCTTTGATGAAAAAAAATTCTACATATATATGTTTCATTTTCTTACGAAAAAATGACTGTTAGTTTATTCTTAATGTTTGACTTTAAGACTATGGTAAACATCTGCTCATTTCTTTTTTTGTCACTGTAAAAAATCTTTTTAAATTCGAATCAATAAAACTGTAGAATTAATGAATAATTTTTTAGCAAGTTTTAGTATGTTTTATGCATTGGTTGTTTTATTTTTTGTTATTTAAAGATGCTTTTCTCCTTTGATATAAACAATAATAAACTTATGTTTTATTTATATAGAAGATAAAGAGTAATCTCATGCCACGAAGCATTGATGGCAAAAAAAAAAACATTTGTGCGGTTTTGTATTCAGCTGAAAATTTAATGTTTAAAATTTGCAACTAGGTGTATTTTTGATAACCACAATATATATCATAATAATTTTGAGTTCACTACACATCAGTAATTGCAATGTGTTTTCACTTAAAATATTTTGTCATATTGGTAACTTGATCTCTTTCAGTTTTTAAACATCTTTGAATTAATGGTTTTACAAATGTTTAGATTTTATCTGCACTGATGAGACATAAGTTGTCGAAATGACCATATGCAGAAATTAAATTTTCACTAAGTTCGTCATCTAGTTATTCCTTCTGAATTTAGATTTATCCAAATTTGTTGGTTTCCGATCTTTTTTGGCATTGTGTATATTCTTTATAACTCGAATGATATTTTATTCTTAGGTCTTAAGAATGTAGTTTCCAAAAGCAATTGTCTACAACTCAAACTTTTTGGTGGTACATTATTTCATTGCAAAGTATAACAATGAAGACTAATGTTACCGATAACTGAAAATGGAAACTAATGATTATAAAATATTAGGTAAGACTTTGCTGTCTGTACTTTAGCCCCCCTCCAACCCCCACCCCAAAATGGCGTTTAAACAACATATGCCGTTAAATATTTACATACCTATGTTAGAAAAAGATGCCGCAGTATGTAATCAAGGAAAAAGCAGGTTGGAAAATTATAGTTTAGTTTATAATTTAGTTATAATTTAGTTTAAACTACAACATGTTACCTTCCCTCGACACCAATATTCCATTTGTATCAAATACTTACCTCCTCATTAGTGTCTACGAAAAAAAAACGTTACATTTAAGCCCAAGAAATTCTTCGCCTAAATAAGAGTCCGCATCCATTAAAACAGATTACATGGATGAAGCGCTGTTCACCATTTAGCAAGTCAATTCCGCCACGCAAAACCATCGGAAAAAACTGTCAACCGCAATGGTCTTGACTTACTACAGGCTTTTCAAAAGAAATGGGTTAGTGTATGGTGCACCAAATTTTCTCTTCTATTGCTGTAGCAATTGTTGTTGAAAGGTCGTAGACAGTGAAAAAATGTCCGTGAAAGGACTAAGTAAAAATGAATGTTGAATCACAGAATCACCAAAACTTCAAAACTTTCAACAAAGGACTGATATATATCAAAAAACTTTTCTAATGATCGTATGATCGTATGAGATGGAATTATTTGAAGCCTAGTCTAATAAGGCAGTCACGGAGATAACTATGCCTAAAGAGAAAGTCTGCATTATTGGTGCTAGCTCTCGCGTAACTAATAATCTGAAAAACATACACCCATAATTAGGAGAAGTTGGAACATTACTGTCCATGTAAGGGCTATCAATAATTTTAAAATAAAAGTCGTACCTTTTTGTCGTAAATTAATGTGAATAAAGTTTCATCAGACAATTCACCTAATATTTCATTTTTTTTTATTTCGATATAAATTTCTCATTCGTCCTACAAATTGTTTATTCATTGTATTCACTATAGTCAATGTTTTATAATTAAGTTACTAAAGTTTTATTTAAGATCTTGTTTCTCTGCACCATTTTGTGATTTCAGTTCTATTATTAGTAAATGTAATTATTAATTTTTCATTTTCTTGGAATAACCAGTAAACAATGTTGAAAGGCACAACTACAAAGAGGACTTCTTAATCATTTGATTAAATGCTATATGAAAGTAACTAAACTATTGATTTTCACATATATTTTGGACTTAATTCAAGCTATCTAGGGTCTACTTTTTGAGAATCAGAAAACAAAATATTAAGAATAACGTTTCCAAAGTCGATTTCAAGGTATAAAGAAATTTTTTAGGACATTATCCTATCGTAGAACTCAAATTTGCGTACTTCTGTATGCACGTAGGCTTGAGTAAAAAGTCAAAGATAAAAATCCTACATCAAATGGAATTCAAAACTTTGGACAACATTAAAAAAGCTTCTGCTCTATATCTCTAAATAATTTTTCGGTTCTATTTGCTTTCGCATTTTCTGGATTTGTAAAACAATCCATAACTTGAAGAGTTCCTTTCATATGCTTTCATAGATTTTCTGAATACAAAAATACCGAGTTGCATAAGATACAGTAAATTTCGCTATACTGTATCTTATGCAACTTCGGTATTTTTGTATTATTTAGAAGCTCGCGTGCATAGCTCTGTCCTTCGCTTATTTTTGCATTTTATTTAGTTTTTTGGGGGTTATTTTTATTTATCAGATGTTACATATTTTTAGTAAATGATCTTCCTATGTTTTGATTATCATAAAAGAGGGAAAACGAAATTTAGTATTGGGCATGCTTTTTCACATTTCTCGTACTTATACAACTAAACAAGTTGAAAATTCCTTGCATGTGAAATAAACATATGTATACAGGTGGACAGGCAAATGTATAAACTGAGTAGAAAAGGGGATGCGTGCTCTATCTACCTTTATAGTTTAACAGCCACCGAGAATCCTAAAAAATAATAAACTTTAGATTTCAAAAAAATAATAAAAATTATATTGTGACTTTTATCACTATTCACAAGTTGAATTACAAGACAAACCTTTTGTTTTGTTCGATGCTTGTCACTTGGAAACATCCTATACTTTTTGTTATTTATAACCAACGTTATACCTCTGCTTATGGACTGTTATTCCCAAGAGTAGTCACCTACCCAGTAGTCAGTACTTCGGTGCTGGCCAAAAACCGATTTTATTTGGATTGCAATATCTAAATTTTCGAATATTTTGTTATAACTAATACATGTAAGAAGTATTTCCCTCTTGCATAGCTCTGTCCCTAGTTGATTTTGGCGTTTTCTGTTTAGATCTTATAAGTAATTTGCTCTCTATCAACTTTTACACATATTTAGGATTATGGCTTTGATTTGATTTGCGCTGAAGAGACATAAGTTGTCGAAATGGCAATATGCAGAAATTGAATTCATTCCCAGTAACTTCGGTTATATATATAAAATAGTATGTCAAATCAAATGGTATCTTCTGTAAGAATGAAGACCCCCTTTCAGATTGATATCAAGCCATGTGACCCATAATTATATAGCAAATTTTGAGGAAAATAACACATTTTCATGGATGACCTGTTAAACGGAAGTTTTGCAAAATGATATTATAAAATAGATAATAGATATAATGGGAACGATTAATTTCTTGTGACAAAGTTATGACAATTTATATCACACTGTATACCACGCTTCCTCATGATAAACTAAAATCAAGAATCAAAGGTATCATTAAAATAAACCTTAGACGATTAAAAAATGTATTAGATTTTGAATCCACATTTTTTCTAAGGCCTATTTAAAAGAAAATGTATGCTACGATGAAAAACAGGTGTGTGCAGTATGATTGGATATTCTAAATAACATTAAATTGTCACATTTGGAGGCGCTATTTATAAACAGCAAGTTGACATACCAATGGGACTAATTGTGCTCCTCTACTCGCAGACTTGTTTTTATATTCCTAGGAGACTGAATTTCTTCTGGGACTCGTGAACGATCATAAAATAAAAGATGCTACACCATTTAATCTCACTTATAGATATATTGATGATGTTCTCTCAATCAATAACGCATCTTTTGCTAAATGGATCCTATTGATATATCCGCCAGAAGTAGAGATAAAGGAAACGACAGAAACCAATAGATCTACATCTTTTTTGGAATCACATCTTGAATTTGACGAAAATTTTCATTTCAGTACTAAAATTTAAACAAAAGGGACGATTTCATTTTCAAAAATACCAATTTCCATAACATGGATAGTCATATTCTAGCTTCTCCTGCTCACTACGAAGTGTATGTTTCACAATTGATTCGTTACGCAAGAGCTAGCACAAATTATACAGACTTTCTAATTACACATAGATATCACCGTGGCCGACTTATTAATCAAGGCTTCAAAATATTCCATCTCATACGATTATTAAAAAAGTCCTTTAATAGATATCAGTCCCTTGTGGAAAAAATTGAAGTTTCGGTCCGAACTCTATTTCAAGATTTTTTTTATCTAGTACTGGGATGGTCACTCCTTTTAATTATCTACAACTTTTCAATAGCAATTCTTGAGTTTCTACCGGATATACCGCAATGAAAAAAAGGGGGGTTGGCATCCATAACACCGGTTTAACTCACCATTTCTTTTGAAATGCCTGTTCCAAGTCAGCACCATTGCAGTCCACAATTTTTCCGGTGGTTTTCACCTGATTTGTCTTTTTGTCTCCCCTATCAAATACGAATTAAAAGATGACAGTTCTTTTATTGTCCATTGTGTATGACCTTAACGGTCTACTTATTCCTATTGTGTAACCAATTTAACAATTTGATTATTCTATTCACATTATTAACTAATCAACACACTCAGTGTCCTTTTGAATTGTTCAACAATACTTTTGTATATCCATCTGTAATAGCCTAGGGAGGTTTTACCTTGATCTGTTGATGAAAATAAGGACTATATAGAGTTTATATTTAATGAAAAAAGAATGCACCTTAACAAATTATTAACATTACATCATTTTAAAATAAATATTGTGATATAAATAAAGGGAATTTGATTTAGTTGTATTTTTTTCATTCCATTAATGAGTAGATTTATATATCTTTTTAAGGTAATACTTTTTCAAGGTAAAACCTCCCTCAATTCAAAAGGACACTGAGTGTGTTGATTAGTTAACAATAGCAATCCACCAAAAACTTTTTCCAATATATGTTGTAGTCCAGCAATACCAGTTGGTCAAAAAGGTAATGTGAACAGAATAATCAAATTGTTAAATTGGTTACACAATAGGAACAAGTAGACCGGTAAGGTCATACACAATGGACTATAACTTAATACCATAAAAGCAAGATGAGTAATTGAAACGTTGAGTATTTTTCATTTGGAGCTATGTTTGTCAAATGGAGTGCGAATATTTTCTTAATTTGTCGATAATATTTTTCAAGAATTATGTTTGCAGATCTGATACTGTAACAATTATTTAGTACTAATAGTCTGCCAGATGAAAAAAATCTTTGCATGAGCATTTGTTTAGGTCTTTTTTTTGTCAGTAGTAAAAATTGGAAACATTTTTGAGAGCGCACATAGATAAGCCATACGCTTTGTACAAAACTTTCATTTACGTCGTAACAGGTTTAACAAAAGATATCGCAGGATATTTTTGAGAAGTGGACGGAAGTATTAATGACATAAGTGGCCATTTAAGCATATATTAGTATACCATTTTGCGAATTTAATTAAATATTGAAAGCACATTTTAGCGACAGATGAACTGAAACCCTTTTTTTAATAAAATGTCATATTGTTAGGTGTATTAGAGTAACAGTAACTTCGGTATTTGTCCAAGTGAATTCATTGTTTTCATCTGGATTATTGTGTTAACACAATCAACTGGGTATCAAAAAGTTTAATAAATGAGATTATTATATTTTACTAAGTAAGAGTAGATTTAATTGGATGAAAGCAGTCATGTGACTTCAAAATAACGCATATGTTTTAGCAAACAACCTCGATATGACATCACTGCGGGAACAACCCTGTTGTTTCCCGCTGAACAATCCGGATATTACGTCACAGAGAGAAACAACCCTATAGATTCTAAAAATCACAAGCAGATTATATCAGTCTTTTTGTGAGATTAAAACCATAATAAGACCTCTTGATTTGGAATTAATGAAACTGTTTAAAATATAATAAAACAATTATGGCCCTCTGTTGACGTGAAACATCCAGATTTGTCAACCCTTGGAGGGGTAATTTCCCTCGGGCTAACAACTCCCTCTTCGGGTTGACAAATCTGGATGTTTCCCTTAACAACGGGCCATAATTGTATATCAAAAAATGAACTACTGTATTCATTGCATTCATTTATTTATTTTGGTTTGAATATCAGTATAAATTCTCTTAAGCAAGTTTAAGTGTCTGCAGGGTATTAGTTTCCTATTAAAGAATTTTCTGTGTAGAAACATAATTGTACTATTGTTAAAAATATAAAATAAAATTTGGGAGTCACCGTGCATTTAAGCGCAAAAACTGAAATTGAAAATTTTAGGATTTTACATAGAAATGATAAGGAAAATGACTATATGAGAGGATAGCTTGAAAACTTTATTATAGATTATGTGCATTCTATAGTTTACATATACAAAATAAAAATTAGGGGTAACCGTTTTAGTTCATGTTTTTGAAATGATGATGTTGTAAACATAATAAGGAATAAGAATTTTAAATAATTTGAAACTTTCTTTACATTTTAAATAACTATTTTGTTAAATTTCTTAATGAATGAACAAGTATTAGACAAAAATGGCGGAATAATACCACTGAGACACCTTAATTGTAACCTCGATATTCGGTGTTTTTGGACAAAACCCATATCCCAACCACTTATATGCATACATTCTCTTAACTGGTAGACTGATTCCATAAAAACCATCATAAATTTTAAATGTCAGGAGTTTAAAGAGTACAGGTTATATCTTACCTCACAACAGCATTGATACGCGCGATGTTCAAATTGTTATCTTTCACTGTTTTTTTGTTATTTTGAAATGAACATCTGGTCGCTAAAACTTTCAAACAGTGATTTTTTTAAATCTGTGTTATCGGACATATTTTATTTATTAAATACATTTTTTTAGTCTCCAACACTAGACCCTAAAATATGAAATAGTTTATACCGAAGTTATTGTTAATTTATTTTCTGCAACTTATGTCTCAACAGAGCAGATCAAACCAAAACATTTGGAAGTCCATTAACCTAAATCTATATTAGAGCTAATAGAGAACAAATAATCAAAAGGATCCAAATAGAAAGGCCAAAATTTAGCTAAGGATTAGGGACCGACCATTTAACCTGAAAGAAAGGGGGGGGGGGTTATGGTTTTTTTTTTCTTGACAGAAAATTTTTTTCGTGCTTCGCGCGAAACAAATTATTTATTTTTTGCACGAGTAACAACAAAATATTTTTTTCAAAATTAACATTATTTTTTTGGACAGAAAGCCTCATTCAGAAAATTTTTTTTCATCATTTTGGCAGCCAAAATATTTTTTTCACATAAAATCAGATCCAAAATATTTTTTTAGAAAAAAACCATAGCCCCCCCCCCTTCAAGTTAAATGGTCGGTCCCTAGAGCGTTATTTGACATTTAACAATCCAAGTGGGTGCTAGGGATAGTCTTGACTTTACTTTGAAGTATGAACGTTTACTCATCGTTGAAGGCTTCAATATGAAGGGTTGATCGATTTGCTTTACCTTACCATGTATTTGTAGGATATTTGTTCCATATCACATGTACTTATCCTTTCATTTGTTATTGCGTTAATTTATAATTTTAAATAAGGAACATTTGGAAATTGCTCGTTCAACAGTAGATAAAATGTTGTACAGGTATCATTGATGGACTGTGGAAGAAGAGAAGGATAATATTAAACCTTTTCAGTGACATCAAACCTCATTCAAAAATAAATAACTAAATACCGAAGTTACTGTGAATTTATTTTCTGCATATGCGCATTTCGACAACTTATGTCTCCTCAGTGCAGATAAAATCTAAACGTTTAGAAGACCATAAACTCAAAGATGTTCAAAACTGATAGAAAACAATAGAATCGGCTTTCGGGTCAGCACCGAAGTACTGACTACTGGGCTGGTGAATACCCTCGGGGACTAACAGTCCACCAGCAGCGGCATCGACCCAGTGGTAACAAATAACTAAATACCGAAGTTAATGTGAATTTATTTTCTGCGCCTGCGAACTCAAGAAATCCAAGACATAAATCATCGCTTATTGTGACAGGAATTGGATAAAGTAAGACTTGATGACATGATTTAGGCACTGAATCTCTTGTTAGACAACATTTATGTTCGTTTTGGCATAATTGTTTATCAGCAGGTCATTGGAATCCCCATTACTACTAATTTTGCAGCTCTCACTGCAGATCTTTTTCTGTCCTTTTAAGAACAAGACTTCATGAAAATCTACACAATGGAACTGTACCAAACGGTGATAAACTTATTTCAGTTTTCAATGATAACAGCAGGTACACTGGAGATAGCCTTACTATTGACAATCCCCAGTTTTAAGATTATGTCGACATCATTAACCCATAACAACTAAAACTTAATAAAGCTAACGATGATTCTAAATACTGCCCTTTCCTGGATCTAAGTATGATCATTTACTCTGGTAAAATAAAAACTAGAAATAATGATAAAAGGGATGACTTTGATTTCAATATTACTAATTTCCCTTTTCTTGTTGGCGACGTTCCTCTATAGTTCCATCCTGCGGGGTGTTCATATGTCAACTGATACGATTTGCACGCGTTTGTTCTACCCTTGACGATTTTATTGAATCAAACCTTACACTCACATGCAAATTTTTACAACAATGTAACAGATGTCATAAATCATTTAATGATTTTAAGAAGTTTTACAGAAGATATGAACATTTGATATCTAAATATGACATGACTCGCAAACAGCTTATTAAAAAGGTCATTTCTCATCCTCGATTTTATGGAAAAATATTGTTCTCTGAAAAAATCTCTGAAACTGATAAGAAAAAAATCATGAAAAAGTGGGACGTAACTTACATTCTTTACATAATAGTGGATATCGACGGGATATTGTTCACGAATTCCTTAAATTGGCTTTGGAATCCAGTGCCCGAAGATTTCCTATCGTTGTTTACTTTTATTTGTGTTTTTCTTGTGCAGTTCCTTGGTAGTTTGTGGCATGTAACTGTATTTTTCTTGTGCAATTCCTCGGTAGTTTGTGGCATGTAACTGTGTTTTTCTTGTGCTGTTCCTTGGTAGTTTGTGGCATGTAACTGTGTTTTTCTTGTGCAATTCCTTGGTAGTTTGTGGCATGTAACTGTATTTTTCTTGTGCAATTCCTTGGTAGTTTGTGGCATGTAACTGTATTTTTCTTGTGCAATTCCTTGATAGTTTGTGGCGTGTAACTGTATTTTTCTTGTGCAATTCCTTGGTAGTTTGTGGCATGTAACTGTATTTTTCAACCAATGTAGATGTGTCCCGTTATCTTTTTTATTTAATTATATACACACTGAAAGGATGCGGAGTAAATGCATATGAGACAAAGTATCAAACAATGCATGGAATACATGGAACAATGTTTTCCTTGTTGATCTTCATATTGAAGTCACCATGAGGCCTTAAACAATGAGTTTGCTAATAATTCATATTAAGGTAAGTGAGAACCGAACCGTCAGTCTGAAAAGAACAATCCAAGGACAATGGCAACGTCGGAAAAACGAAGAAACGAAGACATAATATGAGCACGGCATACAAAAGAAAATGAAGACACGCACATATACAAAAATGAACAACACGGACCCAATAAAAACCATGGGTGAGATCAGGTGCACCGGTAGAGTAAGCATCTCCTGCTTCTTATAAGACACCCGCCGTGTTGAACATGTCGACTCCGGTCGTAAAGTCAAATCCGGAAGAGGAAAATCAAACTTTAGTGGCAAAGAGAAAGATCTGTTGTCATATGGGAAACAGATATCTCATAGAGGTCTTCTGTAGTGATGACCTCAAGTTATGGGCAACATACCCTTGCTTAAGTAGCCTATTTGTAAGCAACCGAGCTCTATCAAGGTAGTCACTGTATCGACAAGTTCTAGCAATGTTTTGAACAGAATACATTTCAAAATGTCGAACAACACTACATCAATGTGTTTTTGTCGAATGGACGAGTTATCGTCAACAAACATAAAATTTACTAGCAATGAATTTACAATCACTGTAATCAATTGACCGATAAAAAGTCTGTCCGTGAAGACAGTTAAAACATATAAACAACAACATGGCACTAATCGAGTCGGTTGCAAAAACAAAACTTGGCATAATAAAATCGGGAGATTTGGGCATTATAAACATATGGCCAGGACTGGGTTGCACAAAAGTTAATAGACTATCAAATATTTAATTGTCTATTAAGCTTTAACATTTCCTACTAATTTAATAGACTATTAACTTTTAATAGTCTATTTTATTTTAATTGAGCTTTGTGCAACATTTGCAAATTACAAAAATAAATGGTCGAAATTCGAAAGTATGATAGTGTTTCCATATACGAAATTTTCAAAGGTACATCATAACTGAATTATAAAGGAGACCATACATCTCTTTCACGGAATATGTTTCGGACTCCAAAGTGCAGAAGAGGGAAACTCCCGTCTTAAATACACAATGAAAGGATATGGAGTACATGAGGCAACGTCTCTGCCAATACAAAGTACAGTCAAGGAATGGAATAACGACTTTATTAGTGTTCTTCATCTTGAAGTCACCATGAGGCTTTGCGCATACCTCATAGTAAGTTTAAGACGACAACTATCAATGATTAGAAATAAAGGTCTCAGTCTGTATCCATCGACGATGCTACTAACATGATAACATTATCTGAAGCATATTTCATGTTAAATTAGTAACTAATGGACTAAAGACTTTGTTCAACATTTGACATGCCCACCGTTGACAATAAAACATTTGTATGTAAAACATTACGAAACTTTGAATGACTATATATATCTCACTACGTTTAAAGGGATGGGAATGCAATAATTGTTCATTCCATTCTGTATCCAAAACTGGCGCCCTTTTATTATCTGACTACATTGTCGATGGTACTGTGCAGAATGCTAAGCTGTAAAATGACAAAAAGAATAATAAAAAAAACATGTCTGATGATTCAATTCTAAGTCATAAAAACGAAAAATATGAAAACGCACAATAATGCATAAAGTACTTCATGTAAAAACTTACCGAAAATTCTAATTTCATTTATAAAGTGATTTTGGAAACAAATTACAGAAGCATGAGTAAATTTTTTGACTGATTAATTTATTGCTATTTAACGCTAACTTCAGCAATATTTCTGGGTATCTAAAGTAAGTGAATTGCTTTTTGATATGGGTTTAAATTACATATGGTACCAACAATTCCATGTGAATTTTGTCATACCTGTAGAAATTATTATTAATAGGATCAAGGATAATTATATTCAGAACTGGTTTGCATCCATAGAAGGATGTCAAAAATTAATCATTTACAAAGATATTAAATCAGAATTTTGCTTTGAGGATTATTTAGATTATAGTTACAACTCGCATTTCCGAACAAAATTAAGAAGTGGTACATTCAAGTTAAATTTAGAAACTGGGCGATACAATGACATAGATAGAGAAATGCGCTTGTGTAAATGTTGTATTATGAACTACATAGTGAATGAATATCATTTTTTATTGGTCTGTCCTGCTTATAGACAAATTCGTACAATTATTTTACCCAGATATTATTGTTCCTGGCCTAACACTTCAAAACTTAGTCATTTGTTGAAATCATCCTCTGTATCACTTATTCAAAAACTATGTAATTTTATAAAATTAGCTTAAAATTATTATGAACTACATAGTGAATGAATATCATTTTTTATTGGTCTGTCCTGCTTATAGACAAATTCGTACAATTATTTTACCCAGATATTATTGTTCCTGGCCTAACACTTCAAAACTTAGTCATTTGTTGAAATCATCCTCTGTATCACTTATTCAAAAACTATGTAATTTTATAAAATTAGCTTGGTAAACTAGATCACATATTGTTTCAAAATATTGTTACATTTGTATTGCTCTCTGCAATTTGTCAATTTGTCACATTGTGAATATGTTTATGTTGCTATAGCATATTTAGTGCTTTTTGCAATAAAGAATTCATTCATTCATTCATTCATTCATTCATTTCAACTGTATCGAGGCTTTTTGTATGAGACCTTCTACACAGGTATGGCTTTTAATAAAATAGAAAATATTTGCAGATGACGACAGCCAGTAGAATTTAAAGGCTGTCAAAACAATCGAAGAAAAATTAACATATATAAATAATAACAAACTTGTTCAAAATAAAAAAAAGGAATCAAATCTTTAGTTTCTGACTGAAGATAAAAATTTGCTACCATTTAAGTTTATTTTTTCTATTTGAATGATTTAAAATGATGATTGGCGGGTAACCTATGGTATGTAGTCCTAAATAACGTTACCGGAGTAACTGGCAAGTTAAAATATATTGCTCTTGATTTTAGGCTGAACAAATTGATATTGTGATGATATTTAAAGAAGTGACGGTACCCTTGGAAAAAGTTTCATGGAAAAAATAAAGGCAATTAAATACTGAATTATCCTATGGAATTATAAAAATGAAAAGCTAATTTCTTTCGGGTACTTACTTCAGAGTTTAAAGTTTTTTTCAGAGTTGACACCAAAATAGCATGATGCCATCAGCAATAAACATAGTATTTCTGTGAGGTGCAGTTTCATGACATTTGATTGAGTAAAAGTTTGTTCGTATGACAATAAAATGAATATGTCATCAATATTATCTGTCGATGAAAATTAATGTTGATACAAGTGTAAGATCAAATATCTAAGTGTAATAATAACTGTAAACAATACAAGTAAGCGACATATATACACTGCATAAAGATACAATAGTACTGACGTGAAGACAAGATATTTATCACTCATTTTTACACTGACAAATAGTTACATGCATACCAAACACTTTTGTCACTTAACACAATAACTTAATATAAAAAGACAGAATATTTTCTCTATTTTATTGGACCAATTAGATTTTCCACTTAAAATGCTGCTGGCATTTCCATAAAGACGTCTTTTGAAGAAACGTTTTACGCCAAAATTTCCGCTAGGATAGAAATCAATTTTCTTTCCGTCAAAAACATTGTTAAACAACGAAGATGAAAAACTATCATGAAAGATTATTAGTGTCTTGTGTATGCCTCGAGGTCCATTGGGTCATCTTAGATACTTTAGCTTTAATAATGTTTGCCTTTGCAGCACGAAGAGACACGCAAATCATTATTCATTTCGTTTACAAACTTGGGAATATCCTCAGGAGCGTTTTGAGGATTATTGATTCATCAACACAGTTTGTGGGGATGTATGAGCAATTTGACATATTAACTAAAGTCTGGATGTGTTTGGATTGGATTTTTCCCTATCAATATTTACTGGAGTGCTGTTACAATCAAAACTGGTGTCTATCATCTTGTGTTATTTGATCGATTGCCACTCAGACGAAATATACATTTGTTAAATTAAGCAAATGATTTAAAAAATCAAATTGAAATCTAGAAGGAATGGAAGTTTTGGCATAAAGTCGTTATTTCATTAGACTCTTCGTCATATTTTGCACAGATTTGATAAATTTGTAATGCTGAACACCGCTATCTATTTAGTCAAACTGTATTATGTTTAGAGTATCAAATATGCTCAAGGAAAATACAACGTTAAAAATCATAATTTTAAGACGGACCATGAATACTTCTCCGTGCTCCTACCTTATTTTTTTATCTCGAAGCCATGAAATGGCTGGAGAGATATTGATATGGCAAGAAAAAATCACGTGCCCCGCATGAGGCTTCAAGCCTATTAACAGCTCTAAAAGATTATCTTCGTGCTTCCGATAAAATATAGTGCGCAAGTTTCTTTCAAAATCATATACATTTAGTATTTAAGTTATATTTCTTCATTTTCTTGAGTTGAATACAGTGTTGTTTTAATAAATTGAGAACAATATGCATGTTTATCGAATCACTCGTTTTTTTATATTGCGTCTCGGATCAACGAACTTATCGCGCAGTAATTTGCGAGATGAAAATAACGTTTGTTTACCTGTGACAGTGCATATTTTTATAGCAATGAAATCAACATGCGATATCACACTATCCGATTATTTTCACGTATTACGGAATAACTTAATACATGCAGACGTATGTAGCAGTTCTTTTGATGACTACGAAGTTTTGCCACATGTAGATTTTCAGAGCTTCGAGATTCAGCTCCATCGGAGCTTTGATTCATGTTTGCCTGTCAGTTTTAACTCGTAAGCCGAAGACGGAGAGTTCTTAATATGGCAAGAAAAAAATCACGTGCTCACATCAAGGCTTCAAGCCTATTAACAGCTCTAAAAGATGATCTTCGTGCTTCCGATAAAATATAGTGCGCAAGTTTCTATCAAAATCTTATACATTGTGTATTTAAGTCATATTTCTTCATTTTCTTGAGTTGAATACGGTGTTGTGATATTAAATTGAAAACAATATGCATGTTTTTTTTATATTGCGTCCCGCCGCGCAGTTGCATAAATTATGCATCGGTCTGTATGTTTGATTTACCTCCCTTTGTACACTCTTCGAAAACATAAATAATTTTATCACAATCGACATACATACGAAATCACACAATCCGATTATTTTCAAGTATTACGGAATAACTTAATACATGCAGACGTATTCAGCAGTTCGACGTTTTACCACGTTTAGATTTTCAGGGCTTTCGAGTTGCAGCTCCATCGGAGCTTTGATTGTTTTTTGTTGGCAGATTGTGGCATATTTTGTCATTATAATTGTTTTCTGTTGTCGAATACAACTGTAGTTCCATACGGGTATTCTGCAAAGTAATAATATCTACATCAAACACGAAATGACTAAAAGTATGGCAGTAAGTCGTTTATTAACTTCATTCTTATTTACAGCAGTCAATGAAAAATTTATATGAGTGACAAATTAGTTTGTATTTATCTATGAGATGATGGTAAAGTCATGATAAGATCTGACAATCACTTGTAGAAATTGATGCCTTCCTTTAACGAAGATAAATTGGTATTTTATCCATACTAAGGGTGTGAAACAAACCAGAAATCGCGTGATTCAGAGCTAAGTGGCAGCTGATAAGAAACAGTTCCATTATAAAAGACTTTCTAGGAAACTGCTGATAGGTTTATTACACTAGCGATGTCATTAATTGTTTATTAAGAAAAGTAATTGGCTACTGACGAGGGGGATATTTTTTCTACATACTCTATGATATATTATTAGTTAAAACAAATATTTTGTTGTTTGATTTATATAACAACAGGTTGAAAGAAAACTAGCTTTTGTTGGGCAATTAAATCTAATACCTGAAAACAGCGGGGAATATTGGATGTGGAAACGGTCTTTTGGTTTTTACCAATAGAAGACCAATATTATAGTACACTTAAGAAGGAGTTTATAAAATTTTCCCCTAAGATGGAAGAATTCACAATAACAAACGTCCCTTTACTACCTTCTTTGGGGAAACTTTTTTCTAAATGAAGGCAATTTGAGACCACTGAAATGACAATCAAGAAATTTGACCCCATCAGAAATCACATTTTGGACCCCTTAGAACACCTTCATCCCCTTTTAAGATATTAAATTGAATGATCCATTATAGAATAGACACAATATAAACTTACTAAGATATGATCTCTTCTTTATGTAATCTGAGTAGATACATGCAGCACAGTTTTATATAATAATGATTTAACATAACAGTACATTAAATTTTTAACCTCTATCAAACTGAATGGGTGAAATTATGCAAAATTATGCAAATAATAATTGTTGTGATAGACATCGTAATAACCATTTTTGCACTAACACTTTTTAATCACATAATCAAATAATTAATAGAAGATCTGTTGTTAGACTACGTTAAAAGTTTTGTTCCTTTATTGATAAAAGTCATCTATAAGATCTTACTGTTCTTGCGCGTGACTTGCACGCGATTTTGCTAATTTGTTTCCAATAACTTATAATAACAACGCTTAAAGTGCTATAGCGAAAGGCTACTGTAGCGTGAAATTAGATTTAACGACCTGCAACTTCGAATTGTTATCCTTTTTTGTTGTGGTGTGCTGCATGAATATTGTGGCTTTATTTAAATCAAAACGAAAAGATACAAAGTCATGCAGACCTCATTTTTACAAAATATCAAAAGTAGGGATTGAATTACCCTTCGACCATCTGGATACATTACATTCAAATTAAATTCTATTCATTTAAACATCTGTACGTGAACCAACCTTTGAACGTCCTGTAACAGCCAAGCCATTCAACATACCTCTCTAAGGCCAATCAGCTGACATTGACAACTTTTCTGTCATCATCAGTAAGAGTTATTGGTCCTTATAAAAATGTTGAAAAATACAATGCAACTGTTTATTTAAGTACGGGTAAAACATGGAAAATTCTATGTACAAGGATTTCTGTATTTTTCAATCAATTCTTGATAGAATCGGTATTTTTCGTAAATTGTCGAAAGTATTTACCCAAATCCTTACTTGGGTCAGATAAATAGCATCAATACATTAAATGATCTTGAAATAGATGTGATATATTAGAAAGCTAATAGTATGATCACGTGCCCCAGGCGGGTAAGCATCATAGCCACACATTTGTCTCCTGTCGGGATATTCACATCTTAAAAGTCAGTATAAACAGTATGAGTGTTTCATAGGGCCATCGAGAGACGTAAATGGTTATTCCATTAGGATCAAAGGATTCATTGAAACCTTGAAAATGTTTATAATTTCATATTCTCGATTTGGCTGCTTTTTTAGGTTGATGGTCTTATTTACTAAATTATGATAAATTTTGTACAGACTCCTTAATAACGTATCAACTGAGATATTAAAATTCTTGGAAGAAACTGAAAATACCTCATGGAATGGGAAGTTCATAATTTGGAAAATAAAGTCATCCTCTTTGTCATATTTAATGGTTCCTTTGGTCAGAAGATTTTTTTGGTTTGTCGAGTTTTAGATTCAAATGCAGAAGATTTGTTAGTATCTGTTTAGTCTAAGGTACATATCAGATGCTACATTAATCTTTTTACCAAATAGTAAGTTATTCTTAAAGTTGAGTATTTCGGTTCCTTCGTGATTTCAACCCCTCTTAACCACCTGGTAGTAGATGGACATTTATGTTCCCATCCACAGTGTATGGTTCTCGCGACAGAAGTCATATTTAACTATGATGCTGCACGTATCACAGTTTAATTATAAATAACAAAATACCGAAGTTACTGAAAATTTACTTTTTACATATGGCCATTTCGACAACTTATGTCTCTTCAGTGCAGATAAATACAAATATTGGAAAATCAGAAATCAAAAGATGTATAAAAGCTCATCTGAGAGAAAAATTAATCAAACGTATTAAAATTGGAAGCCAAAATCAGCTATGGACAGAGCTTTGTTGAGCACTTAAGTGTAATCCTTACCTTAAATGTAATCCGATTACACTTAAGGTTAAGGACCACCCCTAAATGTAATCCCGGTTACATTTACGGTTGCAGGACCTCCCTTAATTGTAACCGATTACAATTAAGGGAGATAGTGTACATATGCCTACAGTACCTACCGTAATTGTAATCCCTCGGAATTAGTTTACAATTTGCCACCCTTCTTTTTTGTGGCAATATAAATTTCCTGTTCCCTAACTCCAATTGATTATTTATTTACAAATTTGTTCTCGTCTTGATATAGCTAAAATATTGCTAAGTAGACGTTCAACAATATCTAAATAAGTCGAGCGGAAACCGACTTGTCAGCCAAAACGGATAGTCGATTGGCATAGACACGAACGGACCCAGTAATAATGAAGCACAAAACATACATGCAAAACTAATAAAACAAGATGAAAATCACAGATTCCACAAAAAACCGGGAGTGAACGCAGGTTCAACATCAACCCTTAAATGTAATACTTACCGTAAATGTATCAATAACAACTATAACCCTTTTTCACTATCCCGTTACCTGACCTAAATCAACAAAGTCAAAGAGATACATGTAAAGAGCCAATGCAGGTAGACCACTACTTATAAAACTACGTCTTGAACGGTGAAAGGGTTATACAAAACCATGCAGAGAAAAAAATCCAGAGATTTAGAGCTCCTGGTATATCGTATGGAAAGTCATTTTCCATACCTTGGCTACATGACGCCACGAGATTGTAGCGAGAGGCGTCATTCGCCATATTGTATTTGTCTCGCCCGAAAGTCGCGGAAAATGGGACATAGGCGTGCAAAGTATGACGACGGCGGCGGCGGGGGCGTCGTTAGCTTTAACTAAATACAGGATAGATTGAAAACCCTTTTATAAAGGAACATCTTATTTGGTACAGTGGCAGTACTTATTAAATGCTACCTGATGGACACAAAATTATGTCACCTTAACTTTAATTTCATGGTGTAGTGACCAGGTTAAGTTTTTTTTTCAGATTACATCCATTCCTGTGGTGGTCATTGAGTTAGTAGTCTACCTGTATTGGGTTTTATTCACATGTTTATGATACTATAGGGAAACGGGATAGAGAAAGGGGAGGTTTGGGTACCCTTAAACCGGTTTTACCCTACCACTGGCTTTTGCTAGTGCCGGTACCAAGTCCGGCTATCGCGAGTTCCTATCGTTATTTATGTTTGTATCTTGTTTTCATTATTGTTTTTCTGGGATGCAGTTTGATTGTAAATTGTGGCATGTGATTGTAGCTCTGGCCATTGTAGGTGTTTGCTGTTATCCTGTTTTTGTAAACTCAATAACTATAGCTAGGTGGTAGGTCAATAATATATGGTATGTAGGTTGGTATTGGGTAGTTCATGTGAGTCTGTTATATGACCTTTGTCCTTGACCTCGATTTCATGGTCTAGTGACCAGGTTAAATTTCTCTGATTATATCCAGTCCTCAACAACTATTAGTGGTAGGGCAATGATATTTGGTATGTAGCTCGGTCATGTTTAGTACATGTCATTCTAATCTGTTACTTTTTCCCCTGACCTCATTTTCACAGTCTACTGACCATGTTAAGTTTTTCTGATTAGATCACTTTCTCAACAACAGTTTGGCATATGACATTAGTCCTTAACCTCAATTTCACGGTCTTAGTGACCAGGTTAACCTTCTCTGATATGACCAATTTCTCAATTAAGTGCTAGGTCAATAATATTAGATATGAAGGTTGGTCTTAGGTAGTACATGTCAGTCTGGCGTGTGATTCCTGTCCTTCACCTGTTAAATGAAGGTTGAGTGACCGTGTTAATTTTCTTTAGATTAAATCCATTTCTCGACATGTATTAGTGGTAGATCAATAATATTTTGTATGTCACTTGGTTTGGGTAGTTTATGATAGTTCCTCATTTCCTTTGCAATTTGTCTAACAATTTCCCACCGATCCATGTGCCGACGGGCGAGACACCTATTTGGGCCCACACTTGTTGTGAATTTGCAGTCAGTGGGACGCACATAAAAACAACTTCATCAGTGAAATCCGGTTTGTGATCCGTTTTGGCAAGTTTCTGAGATGTACAAATATATTAAGTTCATTGACGATACGCGGAAATAGTGAGATATTTGAATTCTAGTCTTATACGATTTGAATTTTCGCCAATATTGATAGCGTCGGGGTAGACACGATATATCACGATACTTCCCGTAGCTTCGAATCTCTGGAATTTATGTCTCTGACAAAACTGCATTTAAAAAGATTTGTAAAGATATCGCATCGTCCTCAATATTGAACAACAGAAACTCTCTGCAGGATTTGGCAAGGAAGCATCAAGTATTTATGTACAAATCCCAGTATCGATGAGAAACAGTCTGACCCGATAAATAAAAGTATTTATTTTGTTGCTGTCTGATTGTTCTTAGAATGAAGGAGGAGGTCGGAGGGAGTCGCATGCAGATAGTGATTTTGTGATTCGAGCTAACATAAGACAACCCATCCTGGTCACTTTTCCTGTAAATGTTTATCCTGACTGTTTTTTTTTTATCTTCCTGTTCTTTAAGAGGGGGATGGAGGGGGTCTGATCTTGGATTAACGTGAAAATAATGACAAAATCCCGATTTTCCCAGTAAATAAATGACTTAATCCTGATCCCGACAAATGAATATTCCTATTCCATTTATCATGAGTATTGTTACGGGTTAATCCCGGATCAGCCCATTCAATAAAACAACTAATCACGGAGTTTCGAAAAAGATCCTCCCGTCCCTCATTATTCGATTCCATTACAACGGTTGTCATTAGGAAAATTTTAACCCTCAGAATAGTGTCTACTATTAACATATTGCCCTTGGATGAAGATGTTAGGGTAGATTAACACACGAGGTATAAAATTATCACCCGACACGAAGTAACTCCAGTGTGATAATTTTTTCACCGAGTGTGTTAATCGCCCTAACATCTTCATCCAAGGGCAATATGTTTTTATTATACTGAATGCAGAGTTATAAAAGCGTTGAAAAACAATAACCAGAAAAAGAACATTAAAAAAAAAAATAACATTACATGACACATGGTTTGTTTTTATATTCTATTTCAAGTGGGAATAATAATCGGTAAACTTCGGTCGGAGCGGGTGTTAATTTTCAAGATCGGCAAACTTCGGGCTGAGCGGGTGTTAATTTTCAAGATCGGCAAACTTCGGGTTGAGCGGGTGTTAATTTTAAACATTAACACCCGTTGCTAGGGATGGACGGGGCTAACGAAAGATTAATAAAAATTAACAAATACCGCTTGTCCAATGAAATTAATTGATAATAAAAGAAATTTGCATAAAGTATAATAAAAATCTTTAACATCCTGTCTGTACATTTTCAAGCGATTCTTAGCTACTTGATTTATCCCCAAGGAAACGCTAGCAATTATGGTAAACACCAAACAAACAAAAATTGGTAGCTAGAAATTGGTCGCTAGCTTGGGTCTGGTTAAAAAGATTGTTTAAACGTCAGAATTCCTATCATTTTCATACAATTCCGTCTACTTTTATGTTTTAGGGAATTAAAAGCTTTTGAACAACTTTTACATTTCTTTTGTATAATATTTTGAAACAATTCTGAGCACTTTTTCTCTGACCTTTTTTGTTTCCATGGTAACGATGGCTATTTAAAACAAATATCACTCATAATCATGCTATGGCGGAACGTTTTCTTATCTTATATGCGCTGCAAATTGTAAACTAATTCCGAGGGATTACAATTACAGTAGGTACTGCAGGCATATGTACACTGTAATCGGTTACAATTAAGGGAGGTCCTGCAACCGTAAATGTATCCGGGATTACATTTAAGGGTGGTCCTTAACATTAAGTGTAATCGGATTACAATTAAGGTTAGGATTACACTTAAGGGCTCAACAGAGCTTTGCATGAGGAAGATACTCCTTAGTTTTAAACAAAATTTTCCAATTTTGATATTGTAAGTTCACAAATAAAGTCGGTTTTCAGGCCAGTAACGAAGTACTGAAGTACTGAATTGGTGAATACCCTCAGGGACTTACATTCACCAGCAGTGGCATTGGCCCATAAGTAATAAATAACAAAATATCGAAGTAAGTTTTAAATTTACTTTCTGCATATGGCCATTTCTAAAACTTGTGCTGGAATTCCAGAAATGGAAAGATGTATAAAAGCTCATAGAGAACAAATAATAAAAAAGACCTTATTGAAAGCCAATATTAGCTAATTGTTTAAAAAGGCAGTCAATTTTGTTTTCATTCATGAAATATTTACCATTATTATGTTATGAACAATAATGGTTCCATAAAATATTCTTACTTATTACTAGTTTAGTTTGAAAAATGCAGTGAAATATAATTAAAAAAAAGATTTCCCTAAGAATGATCAAGTTTTTTTTCAATATCTGTTGAGTAAAATTTTTTTTAGATATAGCAAACTATTTTTTAGCAAAAATATTCACATATACTCACGATACAATACCGAATCAAATACCCAAAACATGGCCCAGGTATAGGTCGACTTCGTAATTATTGAGTCATTGTAGAATTTATTTCGACACGTAGCTTTTAAAATCAGGATCTATTATTTCTTGATCACCAATGCCAATATTTTACGCAACAAGTTCGATGATTTAATACCAGACACTGTGATACCAGATGCATTTTAGAAGTGTGCATATTAGATTATAATTTTGTTCATCCTTTTTTACACAAATTTTTCTGTAAAATTATTTATCTCACACACAATGGTTTCCTTTAGGAAAACTGAAAGTTATTGGTGTCAACGAGACCATAAGAATATATTTACGCAATAGAGAATATCCGACAATTCACTTAAACATGACATAACATAACGCAACACAACATAACATTCGTATTTACTATATACCTTTAAGATGAGAAGTAATGAAATAAATTTAGAGTTATCTCTCTTTAACTGACTGAAGTTGCACTTGGTATGCCTTCAACACTGCATAAATTGAAAAAAATGTGACTTGAAAACCAGCTGCACAGATAAAAAATGTTTAAAATAAACAATTCAAAATAAATAAAAAAAACTATGTATAAAAAATGTTCGTTGTCGGATTTTCTCTATTAAGAGGTTAACACCGGTGTCAATTGCACGAAAATAATCTTTTGTGCGATTGTTTTTACCTGTAATTTACCTTTAAATAACTTGTAATTTTATAACTTAGCTGATATTGGAGGTAATCTGTCCCGTCAGTCAGCAAGTTTTGATATATATTTATTCAAGGAATATCTGAAATTAAAGGCCTGTTATGAAAATTTCTGTTATTTGAAAAGACACTTGCCTCGGACTATTTAATCTCTCTTTTGTCTCCCCTTTGATCCCCTCGATTTCGGAGTACTTTAACTGATAATTTACCTCAGAGTAATAAATTGAAGTAAAGTGTATCGTAAAAAAGGGGTCGTTAAAATGCGCGCTCAGACATCTTGACCACCCTTTTCTTAGGAAGCACTTTAATTCAACTAATTACTCAGAAACATACTTTATTTATTACTATTTCATTGCCCACCACAGGGAGTTGGAAAAAGGGTTTTGGACAGGATTGTAAATATATTTATTCCACTGGAATAAAATTATGTAATATCCTTTTAACTTGGAACAAATATTGTAGTGGAACTTATATTCAGTCGCATTATTGTAAACCTGTGTTCTTAGTGTTTATAACATTAATAGGAATATACTTTTTTCAATTACCTATCACTAAATTAATTTATTGAATTTATTTATTTATTTATTGAATATTTGAGTATTATTTAAAATTATTTTCCCTTGAAGATTACAGGTAAAAAAAAACTCGCGCAGTTGTAAGGTACTTTGCTCGCGCAGTTGAAAGGTATTTTAATCCCCTAGTGTGTGCAGTTGAAATGCGACCGTTAACACGCACATTAGGAAGATACTTTTTAGCTCACTTGACCCGAAGTGTCAGTTTGAGCTATTGCAATCAGTTGGCGTCCGTCATCCGTCGTCTGTCGTCCGTTCGTTAACTTTTCACATTTACATCTTCTCCTCTGAAACAACTGAAGCAAATGCAACCATGATGTATGGAAGGTCCTCAACAAAGATTGACAAAAAAAAAAAAAAAAAAAAAAAAAAAAAAAACACGGGTGCTGATGGAATATATAGCTAAACATTAGACCTAAAGCAAATTCAACCAAACTTTACAGGAATGATGTATGGAAGGTCCTTAGCAAAGATTGCTCATTTCGTTCCGATCCAATAACATGGCCACCAGCACAGAACATAGTTTAACATCTGGGACCATATGGGAAAATTACATTTTCATCTTCTCCTCTGAAGCGGCTGAAGTGAATTCAACCAAACTTTACAGGAATGATGTATGGAAGGTTCTTTACAAAATTGCTCATTTCGTTGCGATCCGATAAAAAAACATGGCCACCAGCATGGAACATAGTTTAACATTGGACCATATGAGAAAATCATTTTCATCTTCTCCTCTGTAACGACTAAAGCAAATTAAACCAAACTTTACAGGAATGACGTATGGCAGGTCCTTAACAAAGATTGCCCATTTCGTTCCGATCCGATAAAAAACACGACCGCCAGCACAGAACATAGTTTAACATTGGCAAGAAGATCCCTATGCCTAATGAGAAAGTCTTAAAAATTGGTACTAGTTTCATGTAACGGTTAAAATGTGAAACATACACTTCGTAGGATTCTACTCTCCATGTTAGGGAAATGGAAAGATCATCACGAATATCTCTGTAAGTGAGATAGAATGATTTAGCATCTTTGATGTTATGAGGTTTCATGAGCCTTGAAGAAATTCAAAAGCAGTAAAATACAAAGGCATGTGGAACAGGTCTGCGAGTAGAGGGGCCCAGTTCGTGCNCCAAACTTTACAGGAATGACGTATGGAAGGTCCTTAACAAAGATTGCTCATTTCGTTCCGATCCGATAAAAAAACACAACCGCCAGCACAGAACATAGTTTAACATTGGACCCTATGGGAAAATCACATTTTCATCTTCTCCACTGAAGCGGCTGAAGTGAATTCAACCAGATGTATGGAAGGTTCTTTACAAAGATTGCTCATTTCGTTCCGATCTGATAAAAAACATGGCCGCCAGCACGGAACATAATTTAACATTGGATCCTATGGGAAATCACATTTTCATCTTCTCCTCTGAAACCGCTGTAGCAAATTTACTCCAACTTTATAGGAATGATGTACTAAAGGTCCTTTACATAGATTGCTTATTTTGTTCTTTGACAAAAAACATGGCGGCCAGCACAGAAGGTAAGTTTTACATTGGACCTTATGGGAAAAATCACATTTTCATGGACAAAAACAAAAAACAAAAAAAACACGGGTGCTGATGGAATATATAGCTAAACATTAGACCTCCATTGGTAAAAAACATCATTTTGGTCATGCATGGCAGAGAAGTATTTTGTCAGGTGAGCGATACAGGCTCAGTCTCTGAGCCTCTAGTTTTCAATCACCTCACACGAAATTACCAAAATTATTTATTGTATATTTTAGTTTTTTTAAAAATTACTTTCCCTTGAAGATTACAGGTTAAAAAAAATCGCGCAGTTTTAAGGTACTTTGCTCGCGCAGTTGAAAGGTACTTTAATCCACTAATACGCGCAGTTGAAATGCGACCGTTAACACGCACATTTAACTTACAGAAAATTTTGCAATGTGAGGTATCATTGAGCAGCTGTCCTCAAGCAGTCTCAACTATTTCAAAAGCATTTTTAATAATCGTATGGAATATTTTAAATCCCAGCAGCAATTTTCACAAAAATCTTACGATAAGAAATAGTCGTAAGTCTTTTACATTTCATATTGACTTACAAAAATTAAAATCTATCGTAAGATTTTTTGTGAAAAGGGCTGCTGATTGATAAGGTGGCCAAGAAGATCCCTATGCCTAAAAAATTGGTACTAGTTTCATGTAACGGTTAAAATGTGAAACATACACTTCGTAAGCAGGAGTAGTAGGGATTCTACTCTCCATGTTAGGGAAATGGAAAGATCATCACGAATATCTCTGTAAGTGAGATAGAATGATTTAGCATCTTTGATGTTATGAGGTTTCATGAAATTCAAAAGCAGTAAAATACAAAGGCATGTGGAACAGGTCTGCGAGTAGAGGGGCCCAGTTCGTGCGCATTTTTATACACATTTTTTGATAAAAAGCACATCAAAATGTTACAAATATATCACAAATAAGAAAATCAAGCATTTACTCAATTGTTCTTCAACGTAGCAAACTTTTTCTTTTCAAATGATTAAAAAAATATGAATTTGTAACTTAATCGCAAAGGCTTTTAGGTGATACTTTTTCTCTCTTACAATTTCAGGAAGGGTGGTATAGCGTGTAGAAAAATCAAAGATTTGGAGAGAATGTATTTGGAAAAAGAACGGGAATTAAGATTTTCAAATAAATCTATCTTTGACTGCAGAGAAAATTCAAGTTAGTTAAACAGGCAATTCAGTAGTTAAGCAAGATGAAAATCTATTGATGTATCTTGCCTTGTATGGATTTTTGTTTAATTTAGGTATCCAATACAAGTTTTTTCCTCAACATGCTAACCAGTTAAAGAGAGACGACTCAAAATATTCCTAACGGAATGTATTGGTTTTTGATTAACTATAGAGAAACAAGATAGATATGGGAAAGTCTTAGTACCTTACAAACGGTTTAACCCTATACCACTGGTAGTGCTGGTGCCAAGTCCGGTTGCTCTGAGTTTCTATCGTTACTTACGAACATGTGATAACCTCAAACTTGTGTGCGTCTCCCCAAGGTATCCGACTTGTGAACGAAATAACACAAGGTCTTCAAACTTGGTATTTACATTCGAATTTGGGTACAGAGGTCCTAGGGGTTCTGGAGTTATGCCTCTTGAAACTTTGAAATTTTGCCAATTTTAGGGCTTCCGATAGATAAATTGTAAACAAAATAACATACTATCTGTAAACTTGGTTTGTAGCTTGTTTACCACAAAACTCAGGTCAAGTGCGACTTTGGGTTCATATGTCCAAGGGGTTCTGGAAATATGCCCCTTGAAACTTTGAAATTTTGCCAATTTTAGGGTTTCCGACTGATAACGTGTTAACTAAATAACATACTATCTTCAAACTTGGTATCTAAGTTGTTTACCACAAATCTCAGACCAAGATGGATTTCGGGTCCAGAGGTCTAATGGGTGCTGGACTTATACCCCTTGAAACTTTGAAATTTTGCAAATTTTAGGGTTTCCTTCTCATAACTTTTGAATGGAATAACATACTGTCTCAAAATTTATTTTGTAAATTGTTCACCACAAAACACAGGCCAATTGTAATATTGGGTTTAGCGGTACACATGGTTCTGGAGTTTGCCCCTTTAACTTTAAAAAATTGTGAAACGTGGTGGGGTATCGTGTAATGCACCACTATAATTTTAATTTATGTTTTTGTTGAGGAGTTCTCTGGTCGATTGCCCATTTCTTTCTTTAATTAATTTCAGTTATGTCCTATCAAGTTATGTTTATGAACAGATATATCATGATAAGGAAAGGTATTTGCCAAAAATACAAGTCGCATTGCGTTAAAATTTCCGGAGCCTAAAAAGTGACAGAAATTAAGACTCAAAACTTGTATTTTCATGCAAATACCCAACGTTCATGACATATCATTTTAATTACATCGAATTCCTCATTAATCAAAGCCCACAGATGACTCTGGGACAAATACTACGGCAAGCCTCTACGTGAAGGCTGAAAAGGCATGTAAGTTTTGACAAATACCACGGTAAAAAGTGAAATCCCAATCGATGTGAAAGAATATCAAGGATATGCAAAAATACCACGACTATTAACCAATCAGAATACAGCTTACTTTCATAGGGTGTAATTATAAACAATATTCTCTAGTATACATTGACAACTTTCTTCCAACATTAGGGCAAATTATTATAACACACCAATATATTTTTCTGATTCTTTTTATTATAAAAAATACATTAAAAATACAAATGTTTTGGTCCATTACTCAATAAAAGACAAAATGAATTTACTTACTGAAAAAAATTAGTGTGAAAGACTATTTGGATTATACTAAAGTAATTAAAATTCTTAATAAATAAATATCACATACTTCTTTTTGTGTTAGAAGAAAATAAATATGGTAATTGATCACAATACATAACAGTGAAAAACAAATGATGGGATTGGAAAACAGTGACAAACACTTTTATAACTTCCTTTGAGGTAAAAAGAAACAATTAGAAATGGTATGAGACAGTTATAAAATATATATTATTTTACAATAACTATAAATCGTCAACGAAAATTGTGTCCTTAGCTAGCTGTTTGTAACTGCGAGCATTTGTAAGGACAGTACCCGTGTGTATTTGCTTCATGTTTTATGTACTTCATTGTAAAGGTACTCGTCTTGATAAGTTGGACTTTTTTTCTAGTTTGATTTTTCGTATGAGTCTTTTTGTATTTATTTTTAGCCATTCACCACACATAGGGAGAGGGTTTGGATCCAAGAAAACGAGTTTAACCCCACCGCAATTTTTGCGCCTGTCCCAAGTCAGGAATGTTTTGGTAATTGGCTTGTCTTTGTCTTCTTATAAAATTTTAGTTTCTTGATATTTGGGTTATTGGATGTGGTTTGTTTCCATTGATTTATTCACTTTTTTTTTACCTTTTTGGGCAATTTAGGGCTTACTTAATGATGTGAGGTTCCTCACTGTGTTGAATACCGTACTGTGACCCTAGATGCTTTGTTTTTAACCTGGATATTGGATGTTGTCTCCTTGATATTTACCCCATTTCCTTTCTTTTTCAAATTCGATACATCACATGGTGAGCCTTTTACATCTTATCTGGCAACACATTAGAGTTGTGTAATTTATATTTGATACATACATGATAAGCCTTTTGCATGTTATGAAGCCACACAAAGGATTTCAATTTATAACGTTATATAAATATAAGAATATAAAAATATAGAAAGTAATATAAAGCAGTTTTTTATTTTCATATATTTTTAGAGTCAAGTGATTAGTTCAGTTGTGGTCACATGACCTGGTATATTTCTTAGAGTTGTCAATAAATCTAAGAATTGACTTTACGTATTGACCTCTGCTAAAAATAGATCAATTTAACAGTATCATTAAATATAAGGGATACAAGACGAATTGACTTTATGAATAGACTTTAGGTATTGACCTGAGACTAAAAATAGATTATAAATTAAAAGTTTCTTTTATTAAATTGCAAAATTTTTCAAATATTATTGGTTGGTCTATTTCAAATACACAAAACAGGCGTATATTAAATCTATTAGAAAATATGGATGCATAAAAAAATCGAATCAGCAAACATATCATATAAATTGAGATTTATTAACATGAGTCTCTATAAAAATTCGTAAATTTAGAAAATAATAAAAATATTATAGCCTATTAAATGCGGTAAATGGAGAAATTTATTGATATGAGAAAGGTATATTGACACTCGGACTACGTCTTCGGTCAATATACACTTGCCTCATGTCAATAAATTTCTGCAATGACCTCATTAATAGGCTATAATTGTATAATATTACATGGTTACTCAAATAAACCTTTTAGAATAAATCTTCTTGGATTACAATGAAGTTATTAGAATTCTCACCATCTGAGATATTACTATCGCCGAAAAGTATCTTATCTATAGTTACCGGGTTGAGAGATAACTGACTGTATCGGGTATGCAGGACTACTTTAAACTAAACCACAAATATAAAATGGATTTCAACTAAATATTTGAGGAAAAATATGTGCAATTAGTCTACTACTCTCAGTCCTTATTCTAATATAAAATATCTGGCCCATTCTTTTCCCAGCATTAAAATATTTTGGAACAGGGCATGGTTTTCTCAAGTACTTTTTGAAACACGATAGAGGTAATTTCTAAAAACCCATTTTAACAAGAGAAATTCCTTATTTTAATATCAAAATCCTTACCTTATATTAGAAATTCATTTTCAATTGATTTTTACTTCTGTAGAAAGGGTGGACTACGGAAAACTTTCCACGCGCTAAAAACATTTCTATTATGCCAACGAATTTAATGAGACGATTTTTAAATGATTCTTGGTAAAAACTTATATATCGTATACTAGTATTGGAAAATAAAACCAAGAAGACAGACTACACCGTACAGTTATAATAAAATGTTAAAATGTGAGTGGTTGATTAGTCATTGCTTTAGGCCTATTCAAATATTTAAGTTTTATCATTATGGGAAAATATGAAAGTTTCTATATTCCAACAATAACGCCTGTCCTAATTCGATCCATGTATCTGTACTCTCGAATTTGTGGTAAGCCCAATTGTTTCCCTCTGAAATGCTTCGGACTTTTGTCGTCAGTTTTATTTAATAAAATCATATTTTTTTTCAAAACTTCTTGCTGCAAAATGAAGTACTATATAAAAATATGAATGAAAAAAACATTTAAACAAGTGATATTTCAATATGTGCCTCATTGCAACAAAATAATATATGAGCATCTCAATAAAATATGTGATATTATTACAACAATAATAGTCTAAAAATCGTTAGTAAATCACCTAATATTAAAAAAAATATTCAGTAGTCCATATCTAAATGAATAAGTAAACAATTAATAAAAATAACATGAAACTTTCTTTGGTTCCGTGAAAACATGACATGAAGTGACAGAATCATATTGCACATTTAGAAATGCACTGAACTTTGGATGAAATAGCAAACACTTTTTTACTGATCAGGGAAATAAAATTTTGTGTTGATAATAACTTACAGAATATGTTGTAACTAATGTTAAAGACATGTACCTATAAAAAAAGAACTTTCAATATAAGAAAATAACATACACATATTATAACAAAAATACAAATATGAAAAAAGAAAGAGAAAAACATTCTCTCTCTTGATTACCACAAAACTTAAAACGAATGAAGAAACATACATTGTGATTGCAATATTGAACAATATGTTGTACTGTATGGTTGTTATATTTCGCGGGGGTATTAGTTTCCGCGCTATTCGCGTTTAACAAAATAATCGCGAAAACTAAAACCCGAGAATAAATTACTTTCTAACCGAATATAAATGTACTTAAAATCCTCGAATATAAAACCCCACAAATAAATCCCAGAAATGGTTTAAGTTTTGAATGTGTATATGTACAAAGAATATTATCGATATTTTGTATATTTTATTTAACAAATACTAACCTAACAGTAAGTTTTTACTAATGTTAACGAGGCCGGGATAAGGTACCGGTACTTGATGTATGTAACGATTTCAATTAAGGGTATTGTTATTAAAAAAATCTTAGGATGAAAACCGCGTAAATTTCGTACCGCGAATACAAAACAGTATTCAGTATTTACATTGCAAAACATTATTATTAAACAACCTTAAGTAAAGGTGTTGAGATTTACTTTTTGAAAACGGTTTCAACATTTTTGCATAGATTTTATGGATATCATAATCAAGAACGACAAAATTAAAATTTAAAAGACGGTTTGTTCATGTAAAAGGACGGATAAATAACAAAATGAGAATGAATCATAATTTCAACAAAATATTTATTTTTAAAGGCACTGGGTTTTTAAGTTTAACTTTGATGATTATTTTCTATCTACAATGTTCGAGTTCGGCTTATCCGTCTGTCCATTTAAGGTATTGCACTTTTACTTGACAACCATTAAATGATGGGGATGTATTGGTCAATTCTAAAACAGGTTTCACATACTGCATTCTTATAGCAATTAAGTTTCTTTACACAAGAGTTACGTGACTTTAATTGTTATTTTTGCTGTAATTAAAAGTTAGCAAAGTTATTCATTCAAAAATTGTCAGACTGATATTTCCTTGCCCACTCACAGCGACAACTACCAGGCAACTTGTCACAGTTATACAATAGACAAAATCATGTAATGAAATATACACAGTTCTTTTGTACACATGAAAATGCAGAATGGTAGACTTGGGTTATGTTTTTATCCCGTTTTTTTTTTATATTTTACAGTAAGTGTGTTACTCATGAGTAGAATGGAAACATGCCGTTTGACACATAATGACTGTATGTTATGGAGGAAAAAGATCTTTGCTTTCAAATTGGTCCTATCTATATCGCCTTCTAGTAAGAGATACCGTAACGCTATAAGCATTCATTATATAACCAAAGATATCAATGATCAACATAAGATAACAAAGAATCAAGACTAGAGTTAATATTAGACCAAGAAGTGGTATTTCGAAAACAGTTTCAGAAGCCTAACCATTAGGAAATTGAATTTTTTTGAAAAAGGGATTTTTAATAAAAATATTTGATAGCTATTCTATGTAAGCACATTAACTAATTGTCACGCATGTTAATGGAATTCCCTGAAATTTGAGCCAACCTACAACGTCAATGTAGAAAACTCGTTTTGATAAAAATGAAGTTGCTATGGCAACTGGTTGCCATGAAAATAATCAGCAATATGTGCAAAATTGTCATTTTTGACATTTTTGACGCTGGATATATCTTTTTTTGCGGGTGGTTGTAATGAGAAACAATATTCCATTTTGTTATTTTACCTTTCATGAAAATGATTTTAAAAAATCATGGAAATTATCTCCAAAACCATTGTCCCGAAAATCGGTTTTTGTAAATTTTTAAAGAAATTTTTGATTTTGCATAGGTAGTATGTTGTAGACTTTAAGTTATAAATGATGGCAAATATTGCATATCTATATGCATTGGCGTCCAAACAATTTATCAGGGATGTTATATTTCCTCATATCTTGACCTTCACAAGGTTTGTTATTTTGCAAGGCAACATCTTCTTTAATATTTTCAAGTTAAAATGGAGGCTTTATTTTTTCTGGTTTGTAAACACAGGGTTTGGTTAATCTTGTATATAACATCACAATTCACGAATAACCATTGACGTTGAACTTTGTCTATAAACAAATATGAATTTAATATTTGTTAATAGCTATTAACAAATAGTAATTTTATGACGCTTTTTTGAGTTGTTTTCTTTTGCCTTTTATGACATGTTTTTTATATTCAGATTAATTGATGAATAATATACGTATAATGGGCTTCATTTCAAAACTGGTGATATTTGAAATTGACTTGAAGGTAATTCTGATTTTTATTTGAAAATTTGCTGTGTATGGGCAGTTTTTTGTTATATTTGGTTGGTTGGCTATTAAAAATTGACTTAAAAAATGACTGCCCGTCGCCATGGCAGACAAGAACCCATTAAATTAAGTCAAGTTGAATTTTTCATCACAATTGAATTATGGTTGTATTACACGTATCGGGTCAATCCAAGAGACCATGCGTGCCGCACCCTTTAAGTAAAAATAACAAGTGCTTACAAAGAATGGCTATCTAATACATCTCTTTTTATGAGACAGTTTTATTTACGTAGTCATAACATCTACAACAATCAACCTGGTGTTGCAAAACACCATTGTAGCAATAAACATCCAAAACAATGATTTTTTTTAAATGACAACACACCTAACATTTATTGCGGCATACCAATATACACGACAAAACATTGTGCCAATCAAATTAAGGCTACCTAAAATACATATAAGTGATACTTCGTATCTTCAGCTTCCTGCCTGCAACATGAAAATACTATAACTTTACACATTACAGTGTTTCATGTTTAAGGAATAAGTTTTTCTCTTGCAATTTTGCAAATCAGTTAAACATATTTCAGAGTTGTTCATGGATTTTTGGTGTTTAGTTTTGATAATTTTTACCAACAATGCCAGTTTATATGTAAAGTATTCGCCAACAGGGTACATCATTTTTCTGATTAAACCTCCTGTAATTTTGATTAAAGAATCAAATTCTGCGTAATGCCAGATGTGCATGGGTTATAGATTAAATTTTGTCATTCATGAGAGAAATACAAGTGATGAAACTTTTTTATCTTAATCATGTGTATGTCGCCTCCTACAGTTTTCTACAGACTTAAAAAATAGGCTACTTCAATGGAGAATAAAACAAGAGTTTATGTTTACATCTCATATATTCAGGGAAAACCGATGGATAAGTTTAATATCAATGTGAAAGAAACCTGGTTTGATTTCACATTGACAGCTTTCCTTTTGTTTACTTATAGCCTTAGTCATATTAACATTCTGCTTCACAATCTGATAGAGCAAGATTTGTTTATGTTGAAAATCTGTGTTGTAATAATAAATTTGCTCTCACAAATTGCGAATCAGTTTTATTAAGACAATAAATCTGTACAACTGAATTAAAAACTCTGATTGACTAAAAGTAGTAGAAACGTGACAAACCATTCCCCGGTGCATCAGTTGCACTGCATTTGGGCCTGGGAAGTTACATTTTATTAATAACATATATTTTTTTTTTTACATTATAAGAGGGGTAACATTAAAATATAAGAAAATGTAAAACACGTCTCTCCCGTAACAGAAGCTATGGAAACATTTTGTACCACAATACCAGCAGCGAAGCTATTGTTCAAACTGGCCTCACAGCTTAAGTACAGGCCACTTTCTCTGCATGAGTGAACACATTGTAAGTTCAAATTTGTTGTCTCTTCAAAAATTCCGCCATATGTGTGACTAGAACTCGCAACCCTTCGTTTTGCTACTCTAGAAATGGTTTCCCAACCACCTTAGTAACTACACCACGTCCGCCGTGTATACTTTTAGATGAATAAACATATTTATTATATTTGTACTTTTATTTCTATGTATAAAGTATTAAATGTATCTACTCAATAAAACATCATATTGCACAGTTGAACATGATAAATCATCATATTGCACACTTTTTTTGATTGACGTTTACAGGCCACACCCCTTTAACACCCACAATAGATATATCACGCCTCTTTTGTTTGTCATCGGTGACTTGAGCCATGTCAATCAAATATAATAAACAATTATGGCACTTCTATACTCGATCAATATGGGGTTTAACGGAGCGCAAAAGATAATATTGAACTCGGGGTAAACCCTCGTTCAATATTACTTTATTGCTCCGTTATACCCCATATTGATCTCGTAGAAGTGCCATAATTGTATATTATCATTACAACTCTCATTTTGGAAGAAAAACATCAAAACTTGTTTATCTCAATATCATGTCATTTTACCAAACGTTTCCTTTTTTCTCTAATGGTCATACCGATTGCGCTACGGAGACTACACAGAATTCTTTAAAATAACTACTACTTATCTTACCGATCAGAAGTAGATATAAAACTTCGAAAAAATGATTTTGATACCCTAGACGAGATTCGAACCCTCGTCACTACCATTACATGCATACTAAGTTATAAGGCGAACCAACTCGCTAACCATTGCACCACCGAATCATGGTGAAAACATCGTTTATTTACGTACTTATAGTTAATGAGAACTAATCAAATAATTTTAAAAGTCGTATAAGATATGAATTGTGGTACAAGTTAGATACCGTACATTTCAAACAAAAGAAGTGGCCTTTTTCCACTCTCGTGCTCAGGTAAAACCTTCGGCGGCTAACTGCCCCTCGGCCTTCACCTGTGCACTCGTGTGGAAAAAGAAGCCTCCTAGATTCAATACCGACCACAATGTACGGTATCTTATACTGACATGCTTTTGAAACTATGTGTAATATCAAACGGTTATTAAGTTACCTTAGAAAATTAAATGTCAGATTTCTTATTTCATATAACTTAAAACTTAACAATCATTTAAAAGATCTTTTCTACATATTTAGATCACATATATTCGTATTTTTGCATATTATATTTTAAATAAACAAAAGGTTGTAAAAATAGGTAGCAATGAAGTATTCTCCTTATGTACAATGTAATTACAATTTTAATTTATTTGTAAATAAAGGATGCTGGCCATATATGAGTTATGTAAGAAATTTAAAAAAAAGGGAAGAAGTATTACAAAATATAATCAAAATACTTATAAATCAACTTATTTATAAACAGTTTTGTGAAAGGAAAATTCAGACGAGGCAGTCTTACAGTTTACTTATACATATCAGAATCTTTGTGATGATTTTTTAAATTTATAAACCTGTTTGAAGATACAACAATTCTCATCATAGCTTAAAATGAGGACTACCATATGTTACTAGCAGTAAATGAATACGAAAAGTAAGTTGTCTTAAATTGATAACAGCAAAAGCACTGTCACAAAAACTGCTGAGTCAGGGATATGTTCAGCCTTTGTTACTTTCGTCCCTTCAGAAATCCTATGGCCGTCACCACGACATCATAGATAGATATGAAATGTCAGTGTCACAAATAAAAACTGACATTTTCAGCTAGATTCGCGTCTTCCCGGATTTGACATTACCGGTTTTGACTTTACCCTGGATTGACCCATTGACAGTGTGACGGGTGCTGTGTACAGAGCAGGATATGCTTACCCTTCCGGAGCACTTGATGTCACTCTTGTTTATTGAGAGTTCACACTGTTAGTGCCTTAGTTTTTTGTGTTGTATATGTAATGTTCGTGTGTTTTGTGGCATGTGGTGTCTTTGGTCTTCCATCTTTTGGTGTTCTTGCTTTTTCCTTGTCTCTGGACTTTGATTTGTGTAATCTTGTGCTTTGTTCCTTCGGTATTCTACTGCCGTTGTTTCATTATGAGAATTAGTGTATAGCTTACATTGAAAGAAATAATGATGCGCATCCACATGCACAAGATGCATTAGTAAACATAACAGCCATTCATAAATAAATGTGATTATAATAATCATGATTACAGCCTTGTCCACCCTGCAATTAATTACATTACAAGTACATAAAAAACATGACACCTGATTACATGTGATTACTCCCCCCAAAAAATAATCAATTACTGGGTGATAACTATAACAGATTATGATTACTTCGACCATGTAATATATTGGTCGATTTTTTTGCTAAAGTTCGTCTTTAAAAACTTTAATATGTTATCAGCAGTCTATTGTTTATAAACCGTTTGTATCTTAAAGATTCAACTGTAATTTTGACATATTTGTCTTACTCTGTGCAGGCATCAGAATAGATTTTAAATACTTTTTAGAGTCAAATGGGAGGGAAGTATAACCTGCTTTTATAAATTCAGTGTCATAAATACCTGCATTATCAATTTCAGGACCTAACACAACTTTGTATCTTAAACTACAACACTTGATGACTGCTGACGAAAACTAATTTCCACAACGGAAATTTGTTTCCCCTGAATTTTAAAGATTTCTTCTGCAGGCATCAAATGGCTGAGAAAAGACAACACCTTATTCTCTGTAGTTGGTTGGACTAAATTCGAGATCTGTGCCTTTGTAGAATTCTTCATCCATGTCTTCGAAACGTCTTGATCTTTTCTTCCTTTTCTTCCTTTGCAAGACCCTCAGAGACTGTGGTGGATATTTGTCGCAATCCACCACACAACCTCTCCTGCCATAATGATCCAGAAAGTTGGCCCAGACCTTGTTACATTTAAGTAGCTTCTGATTACCTAAATAGAACAAAATTATTAGATTACTAGTATTCTGTTTAAAATATTCGGCTACTGTTTTTTTTCGTAACTTATTATATCATTATATTTGTTTTATCATAATTATTAATCTTCTTATTAATGAAATCAATAGTTTTTCAAATAATTCATATTTGTCAAAAACGGGTTTCCGACAATAAATCCCTTTTTGAAGGTTTCACGGTTACTCACTTTTAGGAGCTGAATGGTATAAGTAATATTATGAAAGGATATATGCAAACATAACACCAATTTCATTCGGCAACAGACTATATTGCAGTTGATATTTCATTGATAATTTTCATTAAGGTTGACACATAGACTGTGAAGTATATAACGTCAAAATATAAAAATACAATGAGCTTGATGGCCATCTTTAGTATCGATATAAATATAGCTTACCAATAACAATAAGGCCTCTACGAGCTCTTGTTAATGCCACATTAGTTTGATGCTCATCTGTAATAAATCCCAAATTCTGTTTACACCAGCCAATGGTAGGTTTTGGTTCAATCCTATAGTCAGGTAGAGATCTTACGAGGCTTATAATAACATAGTCCCATTCTCCTCCTGTAAATGATAATCATTAGTCACACAAATTTTAATCCGGGACTTTTGAATCGGAAAAGGTTTTATTGCTATACAAAAAAGTCAATATATCAATACATTGAGATGGAATCACTAATCTTTTCTGTGCTGTGCTCATGTTGTGACTTCGTTTCTTTGTTTTTCCGACGTTGCCATTGTCCTTGGATTGTTCTCTTTAGACTGACGGTTCGGTTCTCACTTACTTTACTACACTAATGAACACTGTTGAGCTAAGAGTGATTTATATTTAATCTATTGTAGCGCTTTCAGGTCAATTGTTTTCTGCAATTAAAGTTTAGATAAAGAATTTTCATTTATAAAAATTATGATTATACACTTCAATTTCATAAAAGTTTTTCGGTTTCATACATTATTTCAATAGGTCAAGAATCCAGTCACTCCTTCTTCCTGGGTTTTGAGGCGATCGTTTGCGCCTTCAATTACACGAGAGTTCCTATGTAAAACAATCCCGCATTGCATCATTTTAGGACTCCAGAAGCGAAGCTTTTATGCAATTAAATCATTTAAGAGTCCAAGTTTATCACTAAAAGTTCATCACAAAAGAAAATGTTCAGAATGTTTGACTTCTGCAATTTGTAAAACAACCCCTGTTGATATATATAACTTTCATTTGGCTCAGGGATGACCTATCTATACTTCTAAACTCCAACTTTTAAGGAATTTCCTTCTACAAATGAAACATAAGTAACTAACTATAACCATACAGTCAAGGTATTTAACGCCAATGTGAGTTTACATATGTGTGTTTGTCGCTAGTGTCTCTTTCAAATCATATTGCAATAAAACAACAAACATGATGCTTTGAAATGAATACTTTTTTGCTATCTCGAATTTGATTCATATATAGGTATATTTCTTTTTTAACTGTCTACGACCTTTCAATAGCAATTGCTGTTTAGTTGCTACTGGACACCACCTCAATGGAAAGGGGGGTTTGGCGAGCCAATAAATCGGTTTAACCGACCATTTCTTTCGAAATGCATGTACTAAGTGGTTTTCCACTTTCTTTGTCTTTTTGCCTTTTAGACTTTGGCGAATGACAATCTGTTTGGTAATTTTGTTATTACCAGCGACCCTTCAGTAAATTGTACATTGTATTCTAATGTGTAGCTTTGGATAAAAACGTCTGTTGACCACAAACATGACTTGCAAATTCAGTGTGTAGTATACACACTATGAAGCAACTACTGTATTAACACCAGAAACATTTCCTTTACTAATATTACTGTATCAATATTGTAACAAGCAATGTCTTCGTTTACAATACCTTGACTAGCTACTACTGTGTTAACATTGAACTGTATAAACTTGTCTTTTCGAAGTTCCTCTTTGATTTTGTGACACTGAGAGTTGTATTGGCTCATTATGTTAATGTAGCGTGGCTCTATTAATTCATCATCAACCAAATGTTTAAATACTTTCACCTAAGTACATAAAATATTAACTGAATTAGCTTTCGTATATCAATACAATTAATATACTGTGAAAGTACTATTGTCCGCGGGGTTTCAATTTTCGTGGAGTACGTGGTTCGCTTAAACCACGAAATTAAGTTCCCAACGAAATGCATTTGTTCGTTGAGTTTAAATGCATAGAGTTCATAACCACTAATTACGTACCTACAAAATAGCGAAAATTATGAAAACCACGAAAATTGATGTCCACGAGTAAAAGTACTTCCACAGTAAGTGCTATTGGGGATCTTATGGAGGAACACATGAAAGCACAGAAGTCTAAGTCAATTCTCACCTGACACAGTGGTAATGAAATAAAGAACAATAAATATGAGTTCTGCGGATGGTCATTTCAAAAAATTGCATCTCTTCAGTACAGATGAAATCCAAATATTAGGAAAACCATATATCAGAAGTTAAGAAGACCATATATCAGAAGACACAAAACCCAAAGGACCTAAATGAAACACCAAAATCAATTCAGGACAGTGTTTAAATTAAGACAGATGCTCTATAGGACTTTAAAGCATTAATTGGTGATGGCTAATTTTTTTTCAACCAATCAAAATATTGAATGAGAGTATTATTAGTGCTTTGCTTGATTAAATTCACTTAAACATTGTTATTCCAATAACTGCACATGAAGAACCGAAATAACAAAAGTTACTTTTTTGAAAGACCTTAACCTTTTTTAATTCAATATTTATAAGAATATATTAAAAACTTAATTTCGGTATGGTTCAATGCTAAACATTTTCAAGCCGAAACTATCGTTTTTTGAAAGTATGAAATTTTTCCAGAGACCTTTCTAACATTAGTTTGATTCAGTTTGCTTCAATGATCTTTTGAGGAATGTAAAAACAATATGCTTTCGCAATAGGGTTTAATGTTAAACTGCTTAAGGCTTAATATGAAATTGTTAAAGGTGCAATGGTAAATTGCGTGCCATAATAGTGGCTATGTTTTCAGGGATCTACACAAAATGAGTAATATTTGTTTTTCATCTCCTTGTGCACAGTTTTATTCGGTTCGCCCCATCAGTTTTTGGAGATGATTGAAGTTTCCCCGTAAGGCGTATCTTCGCTTTTTTTGTCAACACAATAAGAGTAATCTTTCCCGAGAATTTTCCAAACTTGATTCTATTACACTTTTAATTGTTTTCAAAAGTTTCAGCAAAGATATACATGTTAATCTGTGTCCCGTAAAAGCACCCATGCTTTTGACAGATCAAATCAAAATGAACAATTCTCATATAACGTTCATGTGCAGTATAGTTCATCTGGGTGCAACAGTATTTGAGGATAATAAAATGTATAACATTTTTTTTCAAAATATTTTTCGTCTTTTTTTAATATTATAACAATAGTGAAAATGGTATGGTAAATATAAAAATATATGTTGTGCAACGGCCACAAATTAAAGTAAATGAAAAAGAAAATATAAATGGTATGGTAGGCTTAAATTAAAAAGTAAAAAAACACCAAATATATAAACTAAAAACAGTTAAAAATATCGAAAGGGAATGGAAAGAAGAGTGCCCATCGTTTCGGCCAGTGAGGCTTTTTTCTAGGGCAACCGGGACAGAAAATCAAAAAAAGGTGTGAAGAATACCGGAGAAACTACCAACTGACGTGAAACAGAAATCACCTGTAAAAATCATGCGCAATCTTGAAAAGAAAAATAAAGCATTTGTATTCTGTACTGTGTAATCATATTATTTCAAACAAAACAGTAAGTCATAAAATATACATCAACATTCATGCCAAATGTCAAACAGTCCCCAGAAAATGGATAATTTTTTTTCAAGGAACTGTCGTTGTTTCTTACCCGCACTAGTTTTTAGAAGGACAGTTACATGAATGTCCAGTATGCTGTGGTTGGATCGCCGAAAATGTCCAACTACTGGGCAATCTTTTCCATTGGTGACGCTATGTTTATGTTCGATAAGGTGATCACCTAATCCTTGACAAGTCTCACCCACATAGATCATTTGGCATCGTTTTAGTTTGAAAACGATAGACAGTCCTACTACTTTATCAGTTTTCCAAGGAAAAATACAAGTCGGACAGCGAGATCCCTCCTAGTGCCATTGTATTTACAGGGGATTTTAGGAGTAGTACTCTTGAAAGAACTAGTGACAGGGTACTGTTTATACTCTTCCCTTTTCTGAAGGTCGCAATAGGAGGCGAATCCTGGAACACTGTAGACATGTGTTCGCCCTTGAGAACTATGGATTCAAAGTTATGGATCAAAATGTTTTTGATAGCTTCCTTATAAAGGTAGTATGTCAGGACCAACAGGCCACAGTCGTCGGTATTTCTTACCCTCTTCTCCAAAGCCACAGATCTGGTCATTCGGAAAACTGAAATCATTGCTCGATCCAAAACTTTGCTGGAATAACCTCTCTTAACAAAACATTGAGTCCTGAAATTTTGGTTCCCATCGCAACGCCACCACTGTAAAATCCCCCATCAAATTGAAAGGTATTAAGGGTCAGTACTACCTCAGCAAGCCCAAGGTCGATGTCTGTTTTAACATAAGGATTAGGTCGTCTGTCTAAAAAGTGTCTAAAAGCTAACATAGCATCATTGTTAGGGATTCTAGTGCAGAGGGTAGTGACATCCATAATGAATAGTCTGAATTCAGCTTTTTTGGCTGGAAGAAATCAGGAATATTGAGAGCATGATTGTGTAGTGTACTAGTAATTGATGTATGTTGGAAGACTCTCCACAATTATAATAAAAACATCCTGGAGAAAGATAGAAATGTACTCAGTTGGACAACTACAGGCCGATTCTATCGGTCTACTAGGATTTCCAGGATTTCCAAATTTATGTATTTTTGGAAGCGTATGAAAACGTGTTGTTCTTAGTTGAGAAACAACTTATCTATATGTTTCATCTGGTAGATCCTGCTTTTCAGTTGATGTTTTAATAAAAATTTAATGAATTTCTGAATCACTGAGAGTCCAAGGCGACCACGGCACCTTATTTGTCTACAGATTTGATAACAATATCAGTGTGTGCCTTGAAGTGCCGAAGAGCGGCCTGTTCCTCTGAGGTCAAGATATGTTTCTTTAGAGGTTTGGATTTTAGACTGTCAATTCGACTAACACACAATCTAAAGTTACCCTGTAACACAGGAAACCAAGATGTCTTTGGCGTGAAAACATAATTTAGTACGATGAAATTTGGAAAATAAAACTGAGTTTTCAGCTGGTTGCTCCGATTCTTGATCTTTGGCAAAAAAAAGAATCAAAGAAAAGGGGTACTTGGAACAAAATTGAGCCCTTTAGACAGTAGACTCTTTTCCGACCCTTTGGCATGATTCTTTAAGAAATAGTTTAATTCATCATTTACTTTCAATATCTAAATTTTAGGAAATTTGTGTTTAAAACTAAGGAGTATCTCCCTCTTGCATAGCTCTGTCCTTGGCTGATTTCGGCTTTTATATTTAGATCTTATTGGTTATTTGTTCTCTATCAGTTTTTACTTGTATTTCGGTTTATGGACTTCCAAATGTTTTGATTTTGTCTGCACTGAAGAGACATAAGTTGTCGAAATGCGCATATGCAGAAACAAATTTACAGTAACTTGGGTATTTTGTTATTTATTACCACTTGGCCGATGCCTACGCTGGTGGAGTTTAAGTCCCCGAGGTTATTCACCAATCCAGTAGCCAGTACTTCTGTGCTTGCCCGAAAACCGATTCTATGTGGAAGCTTTCATTATCTAAATCTTAGAAAATTTGTGTTTAAAACGGAGAAGTATCTCCCTCTAGCATAGTTCTGTCCTTAGCTGATTTTGGCTTTAATATTAAGATCTTATTGGTTTTTTCTTCTCTATCAGTTTTTACTCGTATTTCGGTTCATGGACTTCCAAATGTTTTGATTTTATCTGCACTGGAGAGACATAAGTTGTCGAAATGCGCATATGCAGAAACAAAATTTACTGTAAATTCCGTATTTTGTTAATTATTTACTTCTTTTTTAGAAATGATCGACAGGATTGCACAGAACAGAATACAAATGTTTTGTTTTCTTTTTTGATGATGTTCAAGATTGCACATGATTTTTATAGGTGATTTCTTTTACACGTCAAATTGGTAGTTTTTTCTGGTATTCTTCACATCTTTTTTCGATCATCTGTCCAGTTGCCCCTAAAAGAAGGACGTATAGGCAAAACGTTGGACACTCTTCTTTCCATTTCCTTTCGATATATTAGCTGTTTTTAGTTTGTATATTTGGTGTTATTTTAATGTTTTTAGTTTGTATATTTGGTGTTATTTTAATGTTTTTAGTTTGTATATTTGGTGTTATTTTAATGTTTTTAGTTTGTATATTTGGTACTATTTAATTTTAGGCTACCATACCATTTATATTTTTTTTCATTTACGTTAATTTGTGGCCATTGCACAATATATATTTTCTGATCGACAATATATTTGTCCAGTTTGGAGGACTTGTTTTTCAACAGACTATCGGAATTCCAATGGGCACAAACTGTGCACCTCTTTTAGCCGATCTATTTCTCCACTCATATGAAGCTGAATTCATCGAAGGGCTTCTTNAAAATAAAGATAAAAAACTGGCCCAGTCCTTTAATTTCAGCTTCCGTTATATAGATGATATTTTATCACTAAACAATCCTCGCTTTGGTGATTTTCTTCATCTTATCTACCCAAAAGAGCTAGAAATTAAGGATACTACAGATACTTCCACATCAGCCTCGTTCCTTGACCTTCATCTTGAAATTGACAAAAGAGGTACACTACAAACTAGGCTATATGACAAACGCGATGACTTCACTTTTCAAATAGACAACTTCCCCTTTCTTTGTAGGAACATTCCAAGAGCACCAGCATACGGAGTTTACATCTCCCAACTCATTCGCTACTCAAGGACCTGTGGTCGATACAGTGACTACCTTGATAGAGCACGGTTGCTTACAAATATGCAACTTAAGCAAGGGTATGTTGCCCATAACTTGAGGTCATCACTACAGAAGTTTTACGGTCGACATCACGATCTTGTGGACCGCTATGTGATATCTGTTTCCCAGATGACAACAGATCTTTCTCTTTGCAACTAAAGTTTGATTTTCCTCTACCGGATTTGACTTTACTATCGGAGTTGACATGTTCAACACGGCGGGTGTCTTATAAGAAGCAGGAGATGCTTACTCTACCGGTGCACCTGATATCACCTATGGTTTTTATTGGGCCCGTGTTGTTCATTTTTGTATATGTGCGTGTCTTCATTTTCTTTTCTGTGCCTAGCTCATGTTATGTCTTTGTTTCTTCGTTTTTCCGACGTTGCCATTGTCCTTGGATTGTTACTTTCAGACTGACGGTTCGGTTCTCACTTACTTTACAATATATCTAAATATAGATGATGACCCTTTGCATTTAGGTCATTGAAAAGTATTAATGGACACCTTACGTTGAGCCGGTGCACTCTGTTAGAAATCAAAGGCACCATTTTAATCATCATCTTTAAATTATTTCCACTGTTCAATCCCAAACCTGAATATAGTTTCATAAATTTCAATTGTTTTCATTTCGAAACTGCCGTGCATCGCGAAATACATGAAATGCACAAAGGACAGTTATTTACGTGTATTCCCTGTTGGCTACAATTAAGGACACACCAAATTGAGGGCGATGTCATACCCCCCCCCCAAACACGCACACTTTCAGGACACATAACACAAGCAGAATAATACATAAATAAAACTAAACAGAAAACATTGGCGGATCCAGGGGGGGGGGGCTTTCGGGGTTAAAACCTCTTTTTTGGATTTCTTCCTGGAACCCCTTTGGACTCTCCTTCCCGAAGGCGGGAACCGAGTAGCGACATCTGTTTACTGACACTAATCAAGTAATCAGGACCTTTTTGCTTTTTGCTTTTTTGTTATCAGTAGTTTTTATTGTTAGTTATACTGAAAATTGGGAAATTTTAGTAAATTTAACACAATATGGTAATCAAATAATCAGAAAAGGCTCTAATAATCAAATAATAATTGCAAAAAATACATGGTAATCAAATAATCACCAATAAATTCATTAATAATAAGGTTTATCAAGAAACTCACGAGAAGGCTCATTATTCATGTTCTTAAATAACCCGAAATACTATTTCGAGTATTTAGTTGAAGTGTAATATTACTCATATGAGTCGTCTAACTCCGCGACTCATATCCAAATTCGACATTCAGCGTGTCGGAAAACATTTATAGTCTTACGAATATCTATCTTCGCGTCGCGAACGCTGAAGATTCGGGTTTCGCAGTGCAAAATTACAACGTTTTAAAACAGAATTACAGTCTTTTAAGACGGACTCCATTGGAGAATAACGACTTTTGACAATTCCACTTTTTTTCTTTTATTTATAGGAAGCAACTTTTGTACTTTTTTTACGCGAAGCTGCTTTTGTATTTTTTTATGAAATGTATTTCAAAAGTTTTTTGTTTCTACCATTTTTATCTTTCTTCACATTTTCATAATTAACCTGTTAAATGCATAGATTTTTTTTACAGATCACGTTTATGAAAGTTGGATTATTTCCCTTTCAAAATTATCTGTAATCGTTATGATCTTTTTTTTTATCTGGGTTTTTTTACCTATGTTGATATTTTGTTTTACCTGTAGTACAGAAAATTTTAGTTTTTCGTTTCAAAAGGTTAAAAAGGGTTTTAAAACAATATTTATTTGTTATTTTTGTAAAACAATTTTATTTTACCTACAAAGTAATAGAAAATTGAATTCAAATTGAAGAACAGTATCTTACCATTTTAACAATCCGAACCTCATATTTGAAGTTTACTATTTGTACAGGAGCTCAGATTTCTTGCATACGGGAATGAAAGAAAATGAACGTATCAGTAAATGGTACGCAAGAACTCTTCGGTAGGCTAGAATTCCAATGAAGCGCGCATAGTTAGTAAAATGAACTTAACTTCAAATTTCACTAATGACAAAAAACAAATGAAAGTGAACAATATTTCAACTGGCACGAAACATTGTGTCTCGCTACACACGAATATGACCTCTAGGAATGCAGTCTGATACCAGTTTTACCTCCTGTTTCCTGCCTCGAATAACATTCGGACGCAGTCAAACTGCGTAACAGGAGCAATAATGGAAATTACTCAAAAGAAAGCTTATTTATCGGAGTTGGAGGGCTTTCATACACTCTCAGTTTTAAATCTTTATCATTCTTACTGATATTGACAAGATGAATCATAAATTGACCATTGGCGGATCGGGGGAGGGGGATTCGGGGGTTAAAAAACTCCTCCGTCCTTTTATTTTTTTTAAATTCGTGCAGAATTTAGGCACAAGAAATCTATAAAAAGTGGCACAAAATCGATCTAAAACCCCTTTTTCTGGAACCCCATTGGAACATCCCTTTTATCGACGGCTGGATCTGGAACTCCCATATCAGGGCTACAAAACACTTCCACACAACCTACGCAACCTGTCTGTAGAGTTTTATTAATTCTGAGCATTTTGGATTTTTCCACTTTTTTGTTCTGTTTCCATGGCAACAGGAGTCAGTTTGAAGTCTTTGACACCAAAAACCAATTTTCCACACCTAACGTAACCTTTCTGTAAAGTTTCAACCAATTCTGAATATTTTCATTTTCCCGCCTTTTTTGCCATTTCCATGGCACCCAGTGCCAATTTAAAGTCTTTGAAACCAGAAACCAATTCTCCATGTCCTAAGCAACATTCTGTAAAGTTTCTTTAAATTCTGAGCACTTTCATTTTCCCGCCTTATTTTGCCATTTCCATGGCAACTTGTGCCAATCTTAAGTCTTGGAGAAAAGAAACCAATTCCCCATGTCCTAAGCAACCTTCCTGTAAAGTTTCATCCAATTCTGAGCACTTTCATTTTCCCGCCTTTTTGCTATTTTCATGGGAACCGGTGCCGCTATGAAAATTCAAAGACCTGTTTGCATCTTCCAGATAAGGATCCATTTTCATGTGAAGTTTGGTCAAGATCCGACAATTAGTTTCCGAGAAAATAGTCGGACAAATTTCGATGCGGAAAGAGAAGAAAAACAAGAAAAATAAATATTTATAGAATAAAAAAGATAACAGGAAACACCTACAATGGCCGAAAAACATAGTCACATGCCACAAAGTAAATAGGAACTGCACAAGAAAAAAAAACCACAATAAAAATACAAAAGTTTTGTTGAGTATCAGGATGCTGATACAAAAGTCTCCCAAACGAACTCCCAAATCAGAAATCTGGGCTAAAAATCACTTCCACACATCGTAAGCAACCTGTCTTTTGAGTTGAATTCCATTTCAATTCTCCCGCCTTTTTTCTGTTTCGATGGCAACGGATGCCATTTTGAAGTCTTGGAGACCAGAAACCAATTCATCATGTCTTAAGTAACCTTCCTGTAAATTTTCATCCAATTCTGAGCACTTTGATTTTCCCGCCTTTTTTGTCGTTTCCATGGCAATGGGTGCCATTTTGAAGTCTTGGACATCGGAAACCTATTCCTCATGTCATAAGCAACATTCCTGTAAATTTTCATCCAATTCCGAGCACTTTGATTTTCCCGCCTTTTTTGACGTTTCTATGGAAACCGGTGCCATTTTGAAAATTCCAATACCCGTGTGCATCCTTCGGGATTAGGATCCATCTTCGTGTGAAGTTTTGATTTTATGTGCTATACACGTATAAAGAATAATTGTTGCGAAATAAAATACTTCACAGTACATTCAATACATCATTAGTAATCTTTTAAAAATTACGATTACAATTGCAACAGATACAGAGATAAACACAACCTATCTATCAGTTTGATGCTGGTCTTTAGGGAGTGCTGTACAAAAACATACCACTTTTACTAGGAACGATAATTTATAAGTTTGTTCTGCACGTGGCTTTTTGTACAGTTTCAAGAAAGACAGCAAACAATGACCCTCCTGCACGACGCCATGTGAAATAAATATGGGCAAACATATATTGCACGAAAATATCCCGTATAAGCCTCAAATAACCAACGTGGTTGGTTTGATATAGGCATCAACAAAGTGGTATAACAATTTTCGATCGGAAACGCTGTAGTTTTTCAGTATTGCATGAACCAATCACTTTTAACAAAAAACTTCTACACAGAAAACAATGTGTCTAGTTTGTCTCATGTGCAAATCAATGTTTAACTTGTACTGTAAGAGATGGATTATATTTAAATAAAACATTTGATTCGTACTCTGTCTTGAGGATAAATTTTCGAGAGCAGTATCTATAATGATGGCATTAAGTTCCAATCATTGCAATATGAGCATTGGATATTGCTCTTCAACTCAGTGGACTATAAAAAAAAAGAAGCAAAGTGATTTCTTGCGTGAAAGACATTAATTGTTATAACATTAAATTATTATTTTGGCTGATTTTGGCTTTACATTTAGATCATATTGGTTATTTGTTCTCTATCACTTTTTGAACAACTTTGAGTTTATGGTCTCCCAAACGTTTAGATTTAATCTGCACTGAAAAGACATAAGTTGTCGAAATGCGCATATGCAGAAATAAATTCACAGTAACGTCGGTATTTAGTTATTAATTAACAATGAAAGAATATGGATTAAGTGCACAAAAGACACAGTCTCTACAAATGCTTGGCAAAAAAAAACATTTATTGTTGTTCTTCATCTTGAAGTTACCATGAGGCCTTCGTCAATGAGCTTTGTTTATACCTCATAGTAAGTTCAAGACGACCCTTTTGCACCGGTCTGAGCGGATTTCATTGCTGATTGGCGAACGACGCCACATACGTCTTGTTTATTATCCAGCAATGAGGGGATGTCTACAAATATAAAATTAACTGGCAGAGTGTTCTTACAACCGCTTTCATCCTGTTTGTTTAATGAAATGTGTTCGCTTTGACATAAAAATTGTACATCGCATAGTTTCGTGTAATGATCATGGAATAATATTGAATATTGAATATAAATGTTTTCGAAAGTATTAAATAATAGGGATAGTAATTGCGACTACAATTAGGAATGGTTTATATTGAAGATATCTATCTTTAATCACTTGATAAATTTTAATATATCTAATTGGATGTAAAAAATGATCACTTAAGGGCTACGACGAGCGCAGCATCACACGACCACAGCATGTCGACCACTGAAATTTGAACAAGTGTATTTTAAAATAGAGGCTCACATGAGCCTGTATCGCTCACCTGGTCACTGGTTTTATTCATTGTCACCTGTAGACCACCCATTCATACTATAAATCACTTCAGCAGATGTTACATTTTCATTCTTGGATGAGGTACAAACTACAAATCACAAACTTTGGAAGGGATCACCCAAAGTCAATTGTAACCAAGTTTGGTTCCAATTGGCTAAGTAGGTTCAGAGGAGAAGACATTTGAATGCATTTCCCATAGAGTCCCTATGTTAAACTATGTTCCACGCTGGCAGCCATCTTGAATGAGGTAAGTACGTAAAAATCAACAACTTTAAAGGGACCACCCAAGGACTATTGTGACCAAGTTTGGTTCAATTTGGCTTGGTAGTTTCAGAGGAGAAGATCTTTGGATGCATTTCACATAGGGTCCCTAATGGCAGTCAACAAATAATTTTTAACATTAGTTTTAAAGTTGCGACATCAATACCTATTTAGAAACCAAATTTCATTGAAATCAGACAATATTGAATTTTCCCGCCTTTTTTAGCGGCCATTTTGAAAATGGCGGTCAACGAACAATTCTTAACATCAGTTTTGAAGTCGCAACATCAATACCTATTTGGAAACCAAATTTTATTGAAATCGGACAATGTTGAATTTTCCCGCCTTTT
>MJUU01035812.1:0-17174 GCA_002080025.1 Modiolus philippinarum | reverse complement strand
ACAGTCAAATATGTTAAAACATCAAATTCTTTTTGGCCCCTTTTTTCAAAACGGGAGGGGCCACAATGACCAAAACTAAGCAAAGCCTTCCCTTTGTAACAAAGAACATTGTGTTAAAATTTCATAAGGATTGGTCACTTGAAATTAAAGTTATTGCCCAAAAACAAAAGTGTCTACAGACAACGACGACAACGACAACGACGACGCCGACGACAGCACCATACCATTATACGACCACAAAAATTTTTGTGGTCGTATAAAAAACTATTTTTTTTTAGTAAACTGAAGAAAAATGCATTTAAATTGTCCTATTTTGGCTGATATTACCTATCTTATACATGTCTTTTTAGAAAAATACACGTTTAAAGAGTAACCTTATGATCTTTCCTGTGAAAGGCCTTTTGAAAGCCTCGCCTTTATTGTTATATTTGCTCAAATACGTAAACCGACAGTCTTGTATTTTGAAAAATTGCATTTGAATTTCTTAACACAACAATAGAAATTACATAGAAATATTTTCTTCCTAGAATAATACATTTCATTTATTGCTTTTCTTCTTTTTTTTAAAGAAAGCAACTTGTTTTCACATTTTTAAACATCACACTTTAAGCTAAATAGTCCAGTGTAGGTTGAAAAAAGCTGTGTGTAAACCGGCACAAATACGAATGATAGGTATGTAATTAAAGCATAGCTTTTAACAATGTGCCATAATGAATACTAAACATTTTATCATTAAATGGCACGAAAGAAATAAAAAGACGAGGAAAGTCATCTATAGTATTATGCATAACATTTATCTTCCTAAATGGGAATTATTCCGTAAAGTTAATGTACGATACGCTGATTAAGCAGTCGGCCATGGTTCTGTTCTGCTTCTTTGCCAAAGCTTTGAACAACAGATCCTGGTAATATATGGCATGAAAGCCAAAACCGATTTCCAAATATGGCATTTTACTTTTTCATTGACAGATTTTCCTTGAACAGGCGAACTGTAGACCAATATCTATAAACTAGCTAAGTCCTAGGTATTCCCTATTAGATGGTAAAGGATAAAAAAAGAAGACATGTCTAGCATGTATAAATCCACTGTTTTCTCAATGGCATAGAAAATATTCATTAAGTCTGCATATTAAGAAATGACGTAAGCTTGTGCAGATTTATTTGAAACTTCAAAAAAACGAAGGGAAGTTTCAAAATTTAGAAGTTAAAATGGCAATAAATTGGCAATAACGATAGCACCGGGTACATCCTTACATGTGGGTGTCGGCTCTGTATGGTAAGGCGTGTCGGTTATTTTGTGATGAAACGGAAGCAGATTGAATGTGTGATGATTTTTTTTTTTACAAAACTAGACCATATAGATGTTGCTAATGTAACTAACGAAGTAATAGTATCCAAATCATCAAGGAAAGTGCTAGTTCTTTATTGGAGACAAAATTCGCCACAAAAGAAAAAAAAACTCTATTGTTCTATTTATCATTATTTCATTATTTAACTAAATGGTCTGAAAGAACAAATTTTAAAAAAATGAAAATCAGTTTCTAAGAGATCAGGAAATTGACTTTTGATTAAATAAAGAATTGGTACGATCCTTATGGTTTTTGTAGTTGTTGATTACTTTATAATACATTGAGACGCTGATTGAGAAAACGGGAGAGGTCTAAAATACATTTTGCTTATAGTTTTTCGTATTCGGGCAGAAGCAAATATTGAAAATCAAAGAAACTCGCATAAATTAACGATAAAACAATTTAACAAATAAATACAACCGAACATGCTAATTATAACACAGCACACAAGTCTATAATAAATATTACTTACTTGCTACAAGATCCACAGATTTGTTTGATGGACCACAGAAAATTATTTGTTTCTTCTCGTTTCCCATTTCTTTCCATTTCATATTGATTTGGTTGAACAAATAGATTAACTTTATACCTGTGTACGTCTTTCCTGTACCTACAAACATTGGAAACCTCGAGTAAAAAGATAGTGAAGGCTACAGGAATATCAAAACGGTGGAAAACTCACAGGGGGTCACTTCAGGTGGAATTGGGTACTGGCCTGCCACGTGCATTTTGAAAATACCCCTTTCATATAGTTCCCACAACAAAATATCGATCCATTCATAAAGTAGACTCTCCTGACCAGTGCTCGATAATAAAATAGTGATTTTCTTTACTTTTATTGTCATTAATTAAGTTCATATATTTTATAGTGAATCACCTTAGGATTCAGGATGCGACCAGAATGCTCCCGTATTTGATAAAGGTTCATGACAGGGCATGTTTATTTCAGTGTCTTGAAATAGCTTGAAAATTTAGTTTTTCATACCAGTGCTCGATAATGCGATATTGCTACCAAACAAATAGAATATCAAATGAAAATGTCATAAACCTTTTCTTCATCATCAATACTGATCAAACAGTTTATAACAAGTGGATTTGTCCCATTAATTTGTGCTGATCAGGTCGGATACGGAGTATGGGGTAACTGTTTAAGGCAAATGACCGGAAGCTAAATAAAACATAAATATAAGGCCAGTTTGGGGACTTAATCATTTTGGACCTATACATCTACATTGACAACTCTGGACGTCTGAAAACAAAACTTTACGACAAGAGTGATAATTTCGACTTTCGAATAGTGAACTTCCCGTTTTTGAGCAGTAATATTCCTACTTCTCCGGCATGTGGGGTGTACATTTCACAAGCCATTCGCTATTGCCGTGCCTGTAGTTTGTACAGCGATTTGGCAACAGAGCGAAATTACTGTCTCAAAAACTTATACATCAAGGGTATGTTCAGTCACTGTTGCAATTGTCACTACAGAAGTTTTACGGTCGTCACCACGATTTAACAGACCATTACAATGTTTCGGTTTCACAAATGAGAACAGATATCTTTGGGAAGACCCAGAGTTTATTACCGGACTGACTAACACCGACTGTGACAAAACCGGACTTTTCACTGGCAGTGTGACGGGTGCCACGCATGGAGCAGATCATGCTTACCTTTCCGGAACATCTGATGATACTCCCGATTTTCTCAGAGTTCACACTGTCAGTGCTTTAGTTTTGTTGTTGTCTTGTATATCACGCTGTTATCTTTTAGTTTTGTCTTCGTTGTTGATGTATGTGGTACCGAGTTGTTCTGGTTATTGTCTAAATACTTAATAGATTATTAAAAGCTTTTCAAACTTCTACCATGGTACTGTTTAAGGGTTAGAGGAGTAACACGTACCATGGATCTTAGTTGGTTTTTGTCTAAGGGTCTAAGAAAATGACATTAACCAATCAGCCACCAAACAGATCTTTCAACATCATATTCTAGCTGGCCGTGTGACGGGTGCCATGCGTGGATCAGACCATGCTTACCCTTCCGGAGCACCTGGTGATACCTCAGTTTTTATAGGGGTTCACACTGCTAGTGCTTTAGTTTTGTGACGTTCTTGTTCTCTTTTGTTTATTGTGATCTTTGTCATATTTATGATTCTAGAATTTCCCCTTTCTTCGTTCTTGCTTCGGTATTCGTTTGCCGATGTATTTGGTTTGATCATTATTTAAGCTATTTTATACATTCTTATTGTAGCTAAACGATATTGTAGTGTTCAAGCTTTTTATCTTCTGGACAATTTTTATCATTCACTTTTATTCTTTGTTTAAAATCGCTGTTTTTGTAGACTCTAAATTTATGAAATGACAGAGGAAGGCTTAAATAACTAAATACCGAAGTTACTGTGAAATTTGATTCTGCATATGCGCATTTCGACAACTTATGTCTCCTCAGTGCAGATAAAATCTAAACGTTTGGAAGACCATAAACTCAAAGATGTTTAAAAACTGATAGAGAACAAATTACCAAATATGATCTAAATAGAAAGCCAAAATCAGCTAAGGAGAGAGCTTTGCATGAGGGAGATACTCCTTAGTTTCAACAAAATTAAAATGATTGCCTGTATTTTTATTCGTCTATCAGCACATGAACTTATTTGTTCAATATCTTTGTAGAGACAACGCTTACACACAAGAATAGTATTCTTTTTGAAAAATCATCCAAAGCATTGAACTATCGAGCACTGGTCGTTATGGTCAGGGGAGTCTAAATTTCAAAATTAACCAACCCAACTGTATAGTAAAATGTGTAATTGGAGTAAGAAACCATTCATTTCACAGCAGATCAAATAATGATAAATACTTGATTAATTACAGCAACCAGTATGGATTCTGGCCAATTGTGATTAATTTACGACCCATTGAGATACATGAGGACAAAAATTACATTTTGTAGCTGAAATGCAGTATTCCCCTTATAAAGAATTAAAACCCTGTTTTTTTTCAGATGTCACGGGTCATTGTGCTTTCGTTTTCTCGTTTTTTGCAATGTCTCTATTGTTCCTTCGGTATTTCACTCCTGCTATTCCAACCAACAAGGAAAAACATTTTGCAACGCAAATTTCTTTCTAAAAATACTGATTTTGAATTTTTTTTTTGAAAGCGACACAAATATTAAGTCACAGACGGTAGTAATATGGTAGTACAAAACATCTGTAAAGTCAAATTCTGTTTTTCAAATCTTGCAACTTATATAGGCGCCGTAGCGCGTATTTGATCGACCCTCTCCTAAAGCTTTTAAGCAGTCTTCATACAGAACAGATGCTACAGTTCGTGAATTGTTGGAGTACAATTACAGATAAATGCAGAAATTTACCTGGAGGTCCTTGGATCAGATGAAATGCTGAAATCAAAGCCTTTTCTATAGCTTCATGCTGTTTAAGGTTGTTACTCAGTAGTATATTTTGTAGAGTCAGAACATTAGCATTCATTTCTCTTCCAATTTTAATGTGTCCCTTGTCTGAAAAACATTAGACATACACAAAGCCTCTCTTTCGAATGAATTGTACATAAGTGTAAAACTGATCAAAATGCCATGCAATATATTGTCGCAATTATTTATTTCAAAAATTGTCGTGTAACAAAATATCATATAATGGCTTTTCAAACATTGTAACTAGATACAATGCATTCTCTTATGATACACGCTTATTATCTATTCCTTGCACGAATAGTTATTTGTGGTACATAACGAGACTTTGAAGCTGGAGTGAGATATGAACTTGTTGAATCGCTTTTACAGGAATTTCATTGGTCGAGCGTCAAATAATAACACATCACGCGTGATGTGCTATTATTTTTTCGAGGTTTTTATTGGACCACTGTGAAATCTCGTTGGCCATGATTAACGTTACCTAGCAACGGTGTTGTTGTTTGAAATCAAAACAGCAGTTCGGCACTGAATATTATGAAAATCATAAGAGAAATAGTTTTAACAACTCGAAAAAATTGTATATCGCCGAATATCAACTCTCGTTATGTAATTTCAAATATAATAAACTCGCCAAAGGCTCGTTTATTATATTTTGAAATTACATAACTCTAGTTGATATCCATCGATATACAATTTTTTCTCGTTATGAAAACTTTAAATCTCACCAAGAACAGCTGATGTGACATATACAATCTGAAATAGCTGTGGCTAGAGAATTGAAATAAACATTAAATGTAGTTATAAATTGTCAATCACTCAAGTTTCTAGCTAACTTAACTTTCCCATTAAATTTTACTATTCTCAAGGAACAAATTTACATTTCCGCTTTGGAATTACTCGACTGTATATCATCTTTAGTTTAATGCATAGTAATAGCACAAGTGCATGAAGTTGTTATCTCTCTCTCTAACATTACAACAAACTTACAAAAAAATGTGACATAAAATAAAGCTGTATTATTTCACGTTTTTTTGTTTTTTATTGCTTGTATTTTAATGCTATTTCTTATCCAATAGAAAGGCTAAACAGATTGTTTGAATAGGGGTTCAAACTTTTTCAACATATCAACTTTACCATCTCTTCTTGCAATAAACGACAACTTGAAAAAAAAACGCAGTGTAGTTAGCATAGTAAAACAGAGATCATTTTTAGATACTCGGGCTCTTTAAAATTTTAAAAAGCAGCTCATTTGAATGAATATATTATCTGTTGCGGAAAAAAGACACAAAATAGAACAAGGGGTCTGTGAGTCATGCTCACTAGTAATTTCCCCGCTCTCGACTTTCAGCATCATATAACCTGACTAAGTCGTAGACGCGGATGCCAGGGTGTACTATAATAGTCCTTAAAAACTAATCAAAAAAGTAAACAGGTAATCAAAAAAGTAAACAGGAGGTAGTATCTCAACAGGTCTGAAAATGCACCCCAAAATATGACATGATTATACAAACCTCCTTGAAAAATATTTAGTTTGTATCATTAACTATTACAGACAAAAGTTTAACGAAAGTTGAGACGGACGGACGGAACGATGAAAAATTGTGCAAGTCAGTTAAACAGGCAGCAGTATCCCGACATGTCTGAAATTGCATCCAACAATATGGAATGACAATACAAAGCTTCTGACAAAATTTCAAAATTTGTATCATTTACCATTACAGAGAAAAGCTTAATGAAATTTGTGACCTACAGACGGACGGAATTATGAAAATTTACTAAGTCGGTAAAGAGGAAATAGTATCCCAATAGCTCTGAAAATGCATCTCACAATGTGGCATACAGAGGTTTTGACAAACTTTCAATTTTGTATCATTTACCATTGCAGAGAAAAGATGGACGAATGATGTGACGGACGCATCGGAATGACAGATACTGGTTAAACAGTATATCCCCTCCTCATTCGAAGCGGGGTATAATGACTGGACCCTAGATTGGGTAGTGAATAATAGTTTTGTACAGTCAGTATAGCCCACCACTTCGACGATGTGAGGTTGACCAATTATTTGTAACGAAACAAAAGAAAAATACAGTCATACGTAATGAATTAAGCTTTTTCTGTTACCGCCCAAATTTCAGATGTATTCTTGTTGTAATTGTTTAGTAAATTTTTGAGAAAAGCGTCTGTGGAATAATGACATTCCTGTGGTGTCTTGAATACATATTTGATGTTATTATACAAACATGTGTAACACAGACAGTAATTTTCACACTACATACCTAGTTTTGGTATTTTGGTTCCTAATGCAATTGCCTTTACTAGAGGATTTGCTTTGTCTAGGCACTGTAGTATACCATCCATACGACTGAAATAATATTCGTTCTACGTGAATGAGTATCAAAAATAAAGACGTTTTTTACCTAAACCTTTTATGAAGTTTGCACAAGTTTAATACCAGAATCTTTATATCTTTAAAAAATATTTCTCTTTTGATACATTTCTATTTATTATTGTGACGTTCAGTTTTAATTTTCCTAGCAGTGGAATTGAAATATTTAAAGCCTTGCGATTTTACGCTTTTCATGGCCCCACAGGCATCGCCTTGCGAGGTGAACTTGGTTTATTCATTGACGTTTGTATAGCAACTTCTTTTTAAAATGAGTTTGCAGTTTGCTAAAAGGCAGGTTATTTAAACTATTCTCACATATTGTTTTATTTTCAATTTGAATTGTAAATCTTTTGTTAAGGTGTCTGCAGGGGTATAGAATTCCTAGCATGGATTGTTGAGAAATTTTTCAACATTAAATTTTTTTGGGGGGAGGGGTCACCCTTCAATTAACACAAAAACTAAAATTGAAAACCCAAGGATTTTACACAGATGACTATATATGGGGACATCTTGAGTATTATAAATGTTGTTTATATTTTGCAAGTTTTTGATATCATTATATTGTTTACCACCTTCGATAGCAAAGGGTCAGAGGAGCGGATCACAACCCTTGGCTAGCGATGGTGAGTGATTACAATTGAAATAATGAAAATCAAGGGGTCACCATTGATGTAATCGAAATAATTTTTAAAACGTTAATTAAGGTCTTTCACACTTTGGTGGAAAGACCTTCTTGTATTTCTTCTGATTATTATTAAGGTTTTTCCCCTTTTTTTTCTTCCAACATTTGCAAAAAAGTCTTAAAAGATATCACTTTGATACTTGGTACCATTAATCAGAAATGGCCGTACTTGACCAGACTGACCCTGTGAACCCGATCTATTTTTAGTAACAGAATTACATCACCAAACATGGTAAACCTTGTCAGCAGATAAACAGATAGCTGATGAAGTGTAATTAGAAAAATGTTTGTTAGGTCATGACAAAAATACGTTACATTTGGTCCGAAATTGTCCGATGGACCATTTTGAAGTTATGCACCTTGTAAAATTTGATGCTTCTTTAACAATGAATTTCTCCCAAACCGGAAGTGATAGAGACATGAGACCTACACCATTGTTCTTGGTTCAACAGTGGCTATTTGAAAAGGTCAAGGTCAAAGGTCATCGGTGACCTTTATTTTGACCTCTAGACTTGTTAGCGGATAAGCTCGGAAACCGTAAGAGATAGCTGATGGAATGTAATGGAGAAAATGTGTGTCTTGTTTAGACCTACATTTGTTACATGGGTTCAAAAATCATTGGACCAGCCGTTTTGGGCCTATGGACCAAAAACCGATTTTCGATGTCTAAATTTGGGTTTTTTAGCCTATGGCTCAAATACCATTGAAGATACAAACAATTTTTCAATACAAAAAATGTTCATGCATACTTTACCTTCAAAATGACCTCAAGGTCAAATGTCAAGGACACTTTTGAAAAAATGTATTTTACGTTAGAGAGTCTATAAATGAACATATTGCCCTTAGAATGTAGGTTTTCCCCATGAATCAATAATGGGAACATTCTGACGCAACTTTGGGAAAGACCTCTCAATTGTTCTTCGAACGATTGACATACTAGTTTCTCTAGTCATCTATATCAAATACTTAAATAAAATTATCTCCATTGCGTAATTTCTGTTTTCATCTCGACCAAGCACCAGGTATAACTCGTACATTGTAGATTCATCTTTGTTTAATGAAAATGTTGCAAAGGGATAAGGAACAAAAATTTCAAATAGTTTGGAACTTTCTTTTTATTTTATAATTATTTTGTTAACTTTCTAAATGTATGAAACCTGAATGAACAAATAGTGATACAAAATAAACAATAGTTTTATGTAACTAAATACCGAAGTTACTGTGAATTTTGATTTTTTACGTTTCATGTGTATATCAAAAATGATAATTCATAAATTGAGTTCTGTAGATGTTAATTTCGACAACATAAGTCTTTTCAGTGCAGATAAGTAACAAACAATGGTTTGAAATACCATAAATAAAACATGTGAACGAGATGGCATTGAGATAGTAAACCAAAACAGAGTAAAAGTGTAACGCCAGAATCAGCTAAGGAGGGAGATTTGTTTAAGGTAGATAGTTTTATTAAAGTTCCAAATACTAGAAATGTCACTTTTGTCACGATCGTTTTTCGGGCCATTATTCGTCTTCGGCTTATGATACCTTTGAGTCCTAATAGTCAACAATAGGGTGGTACAAATGATACTGAAATTAAAGACAATACATGGGCAAACGAAACCTGAAATAACAAGACCGTGGGAATGATTTTAAAAAAAATAAAAAGCCAAAAACATTGCAGGACAGAAACAACACAAATTGAGCCAATAAATACAAACACAGAGGCAAAAACGACAAAAATATCAGTTTTCAGATAGTTACTTTACAATGTTTGTCTCTTCAATGCAGATAAAAATACAAACATTGAAATATGACGCATACAATCAAAACATATGAAAGAGGTGGTAGAAATCATTTATCTTAAAAAGCTTTAAAGAATTGCCAATATTAGCTGAGGACAGATATTAGCATGAAGATGGTATCATACATTAAACGATCAATTTTATTCAGAATATATCGGTAAGCAAATATGATAAAAAAGAAAGAAGAAAAAAGGGGGATAATTTCTAAAAATAAAACATACAACAATACGGACATTCAGGTATAAAACAATTAGAGACAACAGAACGGAGATATCAACCAGCTGGGATGTTTATATGTTTGGGGACAAGAAGTCCATTGGAGCAAGCATCAATCCAGTGATAATGATGCAATACAATTCCCAAATTTGGTTCAGTTCAGTTCTGTAGATGGCCATTCCAAAATTATTTATTTTTTTTAGTTGAGATGAAAATTAGATATTATGAAAAAAAATATATGAAACTATCTTAGAACAAAATTGTGCAAGACGAAAATATTTCTAAATTGTCTCACCAGTGCACATAAAAATGAAACATTTGGATGATTAAAAATCTTGACATTAAAAAAGGCTAATTAAAGGTATCTAAAAGTGGCATTAAAGTCACCTCTACAGAAAGAACTTTGCATTAGAGAGATAGTCTTTGATATAATTGAATGTCCTGAATGTGGATATTGCAAATTTCAATGAATGCTTTTGACCATCACCGAAGTACTTAACAACTGGAAGGTAAGAGTTACTTGGAATAACAGTCTAACAACATACGTATATATCAACTTACCAGTCAGAACTGGACTTAAATATGACTTCAATGCCACACCTAGGTTTAGCGTTTTCCTTTAGAAAGTCATCAGGCAGAGGTTGACTGGTTTTGTGTAATTTAAAAATGAAGTCGATCTTTTTGCTTTTTCTATTGATTTTCACCCTATCAATCTTTGCATGACCAAGCCATATATGATAATCGTTGGGAGCACAACTATTTCCCATCAAACTACCAAAATTATCTGCTCCCGGTTTATATACGGGACACTTAATGCACAAGTAATCAGGACTTGCTATCTCCCGGATTCCTTCCTGATCTTCATCGTCCTTTTGTTCTACCCTTGAAGAAACATAATTCTCAAGAGAAAGTCTGTTGATTTCCAAATTTCGTTTATCACAGAAAGATATTTCAAGTGAGATTTTTCCTTCTCTCTGTGAAAGGAATTTTACTGGTACTTCATTTATTGTTGCTGTATCACCAGTTACAGCGTTCGTAGCTGCTTCCATCTCCATTAATGGCTTCCACGTTCGGATATAATCTTTTGGTGTGGAATAAACATCTTTCGTTTCAGTAGTGGAATATTTTTCTAGATATTTAATTGGATCCTTTGCATGCAGGAGACAATATTTAACGTTATTTGTCATGTCAAATATTTCTATCTGAGGGATCAGTACACCTTTTACCGACTCTGCTGACATCTGGAATGCCAGTATTTGACCATAATTAAAAGACATACTGTATTCACAACTCTGCAATACAATGTTGTCATTCATGACCTCTGAACTAACATCTTTTTCAGTTGTGTGGCACTCCGGGATATATTCGTCCAAATTTATTTGTGGGCTGACAAATGTGTTAGTATCAAACATTATTTTCACTGCTTCTTTCATTTTCTCGCGAGTATTTTTCTCCTCAAGAATCACCTCCAACATTTTTTTCCATTTTTCCTGCTGTTGAAAGAAAGATCTGTTGTGCGGATTAACTCTACAACATTCTGATTTTTCTCTCCCACTCCTGATTGTTGAGAATCCTTTATAGGAGTACAACCTTTTCTTCCACCTTAACTCCAGTATATCACGTCCAGTATTGGTATCTTTTTTGGAGACTGGCTTCTTTGTAGATCCTAGACAATTAAGTTGCAATGATTTTGATTCTTTTGGAAAATTTCTATGACCTGGTATTACGACTGTGATTTCTTTTTCTAATACTGTTTTGACAAAACCATGAAAAATCATGGACCCTTTTCGTAGTTTGTAAGCCCATGCTAAAGACAAACATTTGCTTTGATATGCTTTAGCACGACGTGTGACTTCATTAATATACATACACTTCTCAGCTACCTCTGCAGAGGAGTAACATGGCTTCTTTCCATCTAAAACACAATGTAGAAGTCTTTGAGAGATAATATCTACATATCGACGTATTGGAGATGTGAAATGAACATATGGAAACATTCCAAGACTAAAATGAGAACCATCTTGTTTAGATTGTATTTCTCCGGAACACTTGTATTCAGCCGTTTCTTGGAAATCATACCATTCTTCAAGAGCTAATAGAGAAAATGGGTGGTTGTCATCACAACCAAGTATTTGCATAAACTCAGAACAATTTTTGTTTTCAATTGCTTGAAGCAATTTTTTCCAGATGTGCTGCTGGAAGTTTAACGCTTTGTTATAACCATGTTCAACAGGAGAGTTACTTACAGTTAGTTTTCTCTCATGATTTATCGACTCGAGTGGGTGAATTTCTTGTAACTTCAATATTAAATCAGCAACTAAATGATTAGACTTAAGCCATTGCTGCACTCTTTCTGGATCTGGTGGTTGTTGAATTCTTAGTGGGATACAATCCTTAAAAGAACGAACCAGGTAATTACCAATTGTATGATTCGTTAAAATCATTATTTCCTCTACTAAGTAGTGTGCCTCTTTTGTTTCAATAAAATCATCATCGTTATCAGTTTCAACAGGTACATAGTACATTTGTCCTCCCAACCTCTTCATTCTTATGTTCTTTGCAATCTGATATAAATCCTTGATTTGTTTACATATTCTATCTGGAACATTATTTTGTATATCAAGAAGAATATCTTCCGCCTCTCTGTAGGAGAGTTTCTGTCTTGATTTGATAATTGATTTCAATATTTCAGGCTCTTTAATTGAATTCCCATCTTTATCAAAGGTGTAAAATACTGTAACGGCTTCTCGGTTACATCCTGGCAATAGACTGCACAGGTTTGTACTCAACGGCTCAGGCAACATATGGTATGGGTTGCGCCCATGGCCAGGATAAAAAGTGGTAGCCCTTTCATAAGCCTCAACATCAATGTGAGAATCTTGCCTGATAAGAGATGCAACGTCGGCGATGTGAACTCCTACCCTTAAATTACCATCAGGTATATTTTCAATGCTCAATGCATCATCAAGGTCTTTAGAATTTGGTGGGTCTATCGTAAAAACTTCTAGTTCTGTCATATCTTTTCTATTTGAATTCTCTTTAATCTGATTTTTCTCCTCTTGTAATCTTTCAACATCCTGAACAGTATTAAAAGTGTATGTTGTATAAACTTGGTGTTGGAGCCTCAAAATTTCCATTCCGGAATTTAAGCCATCTTCTGCATTAGTAACTTTGATAACCGCACCGAGGGGATACAAATTTTCCCAACTAATCATTGCGACTAAGAAAATGTAATTCTTGATTTCGTTTGGTTTTATGTCTAACAGTTTTTTATGATGGAGCTCTCCTGACTCCACTTCATATCTGTAAACATCAACTTGGTTCTTATTCTGGCACTCCTGATTGAGAATATGAAGCTTGGGAACTGTTTTAGCGATGGGAAGCATCAAGTGAAATTCACATGCATCCAAAACACAAACAAAAACAGGATGATCGACATCTAGGAAATGATGTCGCTTAGAAACTCCTCTGATTTGACCGTATACTTTCAGACTTTTATGCGACTTTCGCTCATCTTTTAATACTTCAACGTACACCTCATCTTCACTAAAAACTTTTCCAATTCTTGATCGTCCAGATATTTCGATTTCTCTTATATCATCAGAGTGATCTAAATTTTTACAAACTGCCCCATGGGAGGACTCGATTCTCACGGTACATCTTTTGTATTTCAAAGGGTTCCTTCTACAAAGTTCCTCACATTTATCTATACTATAAAATTCGGGATATGTAAAATTATTTTTGCTGCGACTAGGTCTTCTGTGTTCCTCTATAAATTTATCTGATAGACCAATGCCATTCTGTAAAAGATCGTGTTCGTCTAAATCATCATTTAATCCGCCACTATACTTTATGACACTCCTTTCATACTGATCAACGTATGGAAGATCCTCAAAATCCATCTCGTCATCACTTGATGAACTGTCTTCACTAGACCATTCACGTCGTGACATCATGTCGAATTCATGATCTGATTCAATATCTGAATTTTCATGGCCCCCTGGCGCAGGTAGCTGTTCTGTTTCTGTAATTATTTCGCCAAAGTCTGACAGTGTTGAATGATCAAGTTTTCTATCTTTCATGTTCTTTGCAACATCTTCCCAAACATTTTCAAAGACAAATTTGTTACTGTCAGATTGTCTCTTTGCTGAAATTTAATTTATAAAGGATATAAAATAGGTGATTTTTATTTTAAAAAACTAAGTAGATTTGCAATAGCAAGCAATAGCTGATACCCCCCTTTTACAGCCAATTCGATGATTCTATCCTGATTACCTAGACATAAATTTTCGTTGAAATTGGACAAAGTTATTTTTTGTATTTAAATTTTCACATATTTTGGCGGCCATCTTGGAAATATCGGCCATTTTGAAAACTTTTTCCATTGCAATTTTTTCGCAGTGTTAATTTCTGCCTACAAATAAATTTTCGTTGAAATCGGATTAAGCTGAAAATTTATAACGTATTTGCCTTCCATTTTAAAAGTTCTTGTCGCAGGAATTCCTTCCTTTCATTTTACTGAACGTTTATACAAAAATGACCATTTTCTGCAAAGAAGTTTCTGAGATATTGCAAAAGGTTGATTTTACGTATTTCGGCGGCTATCTTGAAAACATTTTGAAAATGACTGCCATTTTGAATCTGAAAATTTAACGCTCATCATAATGAATAATTTGACCAACTTTTGAAATTATACAGACAAATGGAAGCAGAGAAAATATGATAATTTTTTTCAATCTGACAACACTACGTATTTGTCGGCCATCTTGAAAATGGTGGCCACCGTAAAATTTCACTCTTGGATACATTATATCCACAGTTTATACTGAAGGTTTCTATAGTGGGTTTTATGAAAATTTTTTTAAGTGGTTTAGGAGATAACTGATGTGCAACAGTGGATAACAGGAAACATTTATAATGGCTGAAATTACAATCACATGCCAGAATCTGCCAGGGAACTACAAAGGAAAAAAACATAGATTAGACAAAAGACAAACGTAAACAACGATAGGAACTCGGAGCAGCCGGATTTGGTACCGGCACTAGCAAAAGCCAGCGGTATGGTTAAACTTCCCCTTTATCTGTCCCGTTTCCCTATAGTATAATAAACATACGAATAAAACCCATTACAGGTAGACTACTAACTCCGTGACCATAATATTGAAAGGAGAGAAAGTGACAATACGTGATTTTGAAAGATGGGTCAAGGGGTGCTCGCCGCTAAACTGCCGACTAGCTCAAGGAGCCTAGTCTGTTGGTAAAAACACTGAAATACGGAAGAAAAATCAAATTCAAAACTTTCCGACGGGTTTGGTCAAGAATCATCATTTATTTCAGTAGACATCGGCAGTAACAATGAAAGGCCAGTATGTGTGTAAAATTTTCAAGTCAATAGATCTCAAAGCTAATTTAACTGATGCATCAAGGGTATGTTCGGTCACTGTTGCAATTGTCGCTACAGAAGTTTTTCGGTCGTCACCACGTTCTGACAGACCATTACAATGTTTCGGTTTCACAAATGAGAACAAATATCTTTGGGTAGATCCAAAGTTTGTTACCGGACTGACTAACACCGACTGTGACAAAACCGGACTTTTCACTGGCAGTGTGACGGGTGCCACGCGTGGAGCAGATCATGCTTACCCTTCCGGAGCATCTGATGATACCTCAGTTTTTATAGGGGTTCACACTGCTAGTGCTTGATCTTTTTTCTTTATCTGTTTTGTCTTTGTCATACTGTCTCAATTCGTGTTGCTGTGAATTGCCGTGATTTTGGATTTATGATTTTAGAATTTCCTCTTTCCTCGTTCTTGCTTCGGTATTCGTTTGCCGATGTATGCAAGCAGAGGGGCCGTCTTGAACTTGCTATGAGGTATGAGTAATGCTCATTGTTGAAGGCCTCATGGTGACTTCAAGATGAAGAACAACAATAAAAGCGTTGTTCCATTGCTTGGTTTTACCATGTATCTATAGAGATTTTGTCTCATTTGCATTTGCTCCATATCCTTTCATTGTTAATTTTAAGCAGAGTATCTTGTTGATATTCCCTATCACATAAAGAATGCAAGTTACGTCCCAGCTTTGCCGTAAAAACGAGGATTAGAAATACCTATAGTAATAAGCTGTTTGCAAGTAACGCCATATTTAGATATCAAGTGTACAAATCTATTATAAAACCTCTCAAATATATTCAACAACTTATGAAATCTGTAAACCTGTTGTAAAAGTTTGGCTGTGACAGTAAGGTTAAGTTCATTAAAAATGGTTTTAAGCACATCTACTTATGGTGATCCAACTTTGAGCTAAATATGAATTGATTCTGTCCCGGCCTCTCTAAGAAAGCAGCCGGACAAAATTGTTCAGACCAATAACAATATGTCGTCCCGACTACGTCCAATAACATTTTGTTGGTGTTTTTCATTCTGACTATTTATCAACGTGAAGGTAATGATATAATTACTAACACTACAGAAGTTTGACATTCACAACTATACACTTACTTCGTCCACAAAATTAAAATGGAATTAAATGCGCTTGTTTTTTATAGTCTGCCCAAAAATTGAAATAAATACCAGTGATTGATTGATTGCGAATGTATAAATTATTAGTCAGCAGACAGAGCTTATTTTTTCAACGATAAAGACAAAAAAAATAAATAAAAAAAAACAAACAAACAAACAAATAAATAAAAAATAAATAAATAAAAAATAAAACATATTAAGAAAATTATTAAAAACCCTATATGTAATAAACATATATGACGTAGATGCACATGAAACAGGATCTCTACAAAAACATTGCAAAACAAAGTAATGGAATGACGCTTTTTGTTGTTGTTCATCTTGAAGCCGACATGAGACATTCAATAATGAACTTTGCTCATACCTAATAGTAAGATGAAGACGGCCCCTGGCACCGGTTGGAGCGGAATTCATTGCTAGATGTCGAGCAATGATACATCCATGTCAATTTATTCATGGATGCGAGATAGTCAACAAATATTAAATCAAGTGGCAAAGTGTTCTTACAATTGCTGTCATCCGTTTCCCAACAAAAAGACTGCCAGAAACACTTAAACAACCACAGAGCACTCATCGAGTCAAAAGGAAGAAAACTTGCATAATAAAACAACGGCAGTAGAATACCGAAGGAACAAAGGGGTGATATTCACAAAAATCGAAGTCCAAAGACAGGGCAAAAACGAGAACACAGAAAACAATGACGTTAGACACAAAAACAATGACGCCAGACAGACACAAAGCACAGAACCAGAAACCCACAACATTCAGAACAAAGGCAGTCACAGTGTGAACTCCAGTGAAAC
>MJUU01035811.1:21077-37392 GCA_002080025.1 Modiolus philippinarum | reverse complement strand
AAAAATCTTCTCCTCTGAAACCTCTGGGCCAAATGTAACCAAACTTCACTTGAATCATCACCAGGGTATGGCCTCTCAAAATTTGTGTTCGATTTGTCAGCTGGTCAAACAACATGGCCGCCATCGCTAAAAATAGAACATTTTGGTAAATTGCAGTTTTTGGCAAATAACTCGAAAACCGTTACAGATATAAAAAATCTGATGGAGTCAAAGTGATCAGCATAGCAAGATCTACCTGCCCTGCAATTTTAATTAAAATCCAAAAACCTATCTTGGAGTTATTGCCCTTTTTCCATAAAATTTTCAAAATTTGTGCATTTCTTATTTTTTATTTCAAAAAGTATAACAGATACAGGTCAAGTGTATATTGCAAAAAGGTTCACCATATCAAGATCTACAAACCCTGAAATTTTGAAGAAAATCCAAAAACCCTTGTAGGAGTTATTGCCCTTTTTTTCACCGATTTTTCAAAATTTTCATATTTTTCATCTTTTATTTCCAAAACTATACAAGATGAAGGTTAAGTGTAAATTGATAAAATGTTTGCAATGCTGTGTTGATTTCAAAACTGGTGTCTAAAATTGTTTGTTGACCGCCATTTTCAAAATGGCTGCCAAAAAAAGGCGGGAAAATTCAACATTGTTCGTTTTCAATGAAATTTGGTTTCCAAATAGATATTGATGTAGCAACTTCAAAACTGGTGTTGAAAAGTATTCGTTGACCGCCATTTTCAAAATGGCCGCCAAAAAGGGTTGGAAAATTCAGCATAGCCTGATTTCAATGAAATTTGGTTTCCAAATAGACATTGATGTCGTGACTTAAAAATATGGTGTTGAAAATTGTCTTTGAAATGATGTCTCAACTTAAAAACTTGTGTCGAAAGTGGTCCTTAGCAAGAACGTTTTTGTCAAAAAAGCCCAACAAAGAAATATAGTAAAAAATGATCAGACTTAAAATACAGATCGAACTACCAAAGTTTTAGGGAATGAAGTTCAACTGTAGAACTTACATGTTAGCTTGATTGTGGCAACTGAAAGCCAGGTGAGGCCAAAATAAAAATATTGTTTGTTTCCCCTCGCCCGACCGACTGAGAGAAAATCCCCCCGATCCGAAAGTTTTTATCCCATTTTCTCGGCGATGTTTTTTTTATTTCTGGAAAAAAAATAGGGGTTGTGTCCAGCTCCGGTCATCAATTTTATAAGACCAGAAGTTTATCAAATTGATGAAAGTTTTCAATTCGGAATGAAAAATCTGCTGTCATCTACATGAGCTGAATAGTGAACTTGGGTCATGATATGCAGTTTCAAACTGACTGGCACGGAAACTCAAACTTTGTGTGAAAACAGATGGTACGAATATAAACACGATGAGACGCAGAACAACGTTCTTCGTGACATTTTACTTCTGTTTAACAAAACAATTAGCGTGGCTATTAGTGTGTCTACCAAATAAATGGGAACTATCAATTTTGAACCAGACATTGCAGACTAAATCAAAATTGTTTAGAAACTGGAGCAACCCATTGAAATATGTGTTAGCTAGGTTGCATGACCAATTCAGACAACAGGGCACTGGTACTGTTCCTGGAAAATATGCCTTTACGGTCGTTATGAATTCCTGCAATGCTTGACAAGTCCTTAAACTCAATGATAAAACGACAGCAAACTTCACAGATTAGTTTGCATGTCTGACATTGAAACAATGATTCTCGACGAGTGGACTAGGGAGCAACCATATGATTTTTAGGGGGGGGATTGGCAAGGAAGGAATTGGGAAAAACCAGGATCAGAAATTTGGCCAAAAAAAAAATATCAGGACAGGAGGAAGCTGAAAAAAAATAACCAGGATGACATATATGAAGCAAAATTTCTGGCTTGGACCGAAAAAAAATGACAGGGTTCCTTCGAGTGAAAAAAAAGTTGTCAGACTCAAATATTGTGTAAAAAAATATCCAGGATCAGATGTTCCTTCCTTGCCCCCCCCATAAAAATCAAATGATTGCTCCTTTAGATCCCTTGGGATAAGGGGAACCTTCTCCCATCTTCTCTTTATTTTATTTTTGAAATACTTATCAGTCCTGGGTGAGAGGTTGGGGTTGTAAAAAGTGTAAAAAATAAGGGGTAACTCCTGCTCAATTGTTTTTTGATACAATGAAGAATTTCATCTGTCCTAGGGATCCTTATCCTAAGGTCAAAAATGACACTAATCGTCTTCAAAATTACTTAATAAATCTCTCGACTATGATCTTTAGCTCTGTAATTTCTCGCTGATACTTTTAAGATTGTAGTGTCTGGCTCAGGATCAAGACATGACGTCATTGACGATCAGCTCTTGATATCATCCAGATTTCTTGATGTACTCTCATATTAATTCAGCTGATGTTCCATAGTTCTTGCTGTTTGTAAACATGGATACAAGGTCTATTTTTCCATGTAAACTTGTAAGCTCTCTGAACATTTCTTCTCTTGCTTCTCTATACTTTGGGCAGTTTAACTTTAAGAGAAAATGTTCTGGTGTTTCTTCTGCCCCGCATTCGGAATATGACGTGAGGGAATAACCAATGTTGTGCTGATATCTATTAAGCCTACCATATCCTGTCCTTAGCTCAAACTTGATCTTGTCTATCTGTGTGATTGGTATATCCAGATAGTAGGATGGAATATTTCAGGGGCTTCATTAAACTTAATAGTAGGAACTTTGCTCATTTTTTTTGGTGGGAAAGCAAGCATATTTTGAAGTTTGATCTTTTTTTGGCCTTGGATGAAAGGTTCAAGGTGAAAACGGAAGAACTCCCGTTCAATTAAATTTCATAAAAAAAAAATCATAAACACATTTTCTCAGCAACTACTGACAGATCAGATGGCCTTGATATTTGGGTCTTATAAAGGGGTTCATAAAGGCAAATCTTTTTGGGATTATGATAATATGTCTGTCTCCCATTTACTAGTACATGTACATGTCCTGGTCAAAAGCCATTCTGGCAATGTCTGGCTGTATGACTAGACAGCTAAAGTATTAGCTCTTTTAGAAGGCTATGGTAATTTACTGTGCTGCCAGGAAAAAAAACTTTTTACCTACCTACCTACCCACCTTTGAAAATCAGGGTCGGGAGAGGGGAAACAAACATATTTTTAAATGTGGCCTGAGCGATACAGGCTCCTTGGAGCTTCTGGTCATGATTTACCCTTTGTTATTAGAGCATACAAAAAATAAAAATTTGGGGTCACCAGCCATATAAGAATGAAATATGTCTGTTAAAAATCTGCTATTTTGGTTGAAATAATAGGGAAAATTAGTTAATATTTACAAAATTTTAATTTATGTAAGTTACATCAGATCAGTTTAAATTTCTTAAATTATTAGCTAATTTTCCATGAAAAAAAATTGGGGGTCACCGAACTTATTTTTGATTAAATCATGAAAATCTGATTTTTCCTATTATTTCTTAACAAATTATCTCCCCTTAATGGAACTGGAGTTTGCTAAAAAGGATCAATATTCTGCATGGTAACGCAATGAAAGTGGCATGTTTCATCAAGTTTAACTATTATAAGACATTGAAATGGTTTTGGCAACATTCCCATAGTCAATTCCATTTTTTGTCACATACACGAGAATAATGTGCAATTTAAAACTTCCGTACTACCTTAAGCTTATGTTTTTACCTCAATAGGTTATAAGCATGACACTGGATTGACAATATAAGCATACTGTCCTTGGATGAAGGTGCTAGGTTAGATTAACACACAAGGGAAAAAATTATCACCTGACACCAAGTGGAGGAAGCCATCCATCCATTAACTTTTCGGTTTCAGGAGTTTTTTTTGTAAATGCTTGACATATTGATTTGATATTTTGAATATGAGTGTGTCTAGGTAAGGTACAGGTCAAGCTTAATTTTAATTCTGGTCAGTTGATTTTGTACAGAGTTATGGGTCTTGGACTTAGTGCAAATTTGAAAAATATAAGTTTCCTGAGGTTTTTTTGTAACCATTTGACATTTTGATTTTATATTTGGTATATGGGTGTTTTTGGGCGAGATACATGTCAAGTTCGAATTTTGCCATGATTATTTAATTAGGGCGGGATGGCGGCGCCCTATAGTAATCAGCCTGTCCGTCTGTCTGTCTGTCTGTCCGTCAGCATATTTTATGTCATACGATAACTCAAGATTGCCTTCACTGATTTTTATGATTGTTTTACTCAAAGTTGAACTTGACCAAAGGAAGGTCCCTTTCATTTTTGAGAAAAATCGGAAAATGATTTTTAGGAAAAAAACTACGTTTTTATATGTGCATATTTTGAGAATTAGCTCTTTGTCGTACGATAACTCAAGATTGCCTTCATGATTTTAATGATTTTGATACTCAAGATTGGACTTGACCAAAGGAAGCTCCCTTTTGTTTTTGAGGAAAATGGGAAAATGATTTTTGGGAAAAAACTTTGTTTTTATATTAAAAAGTGCATATTTTGAGATTTAGCTCTATGTCGTACGATAACTTAAAATTGCTTTCAGGGATTTTAATGATTTTGATAGTCAAGGTTGGACTTGACCAAAGGAAGCTCCCTTTTGTTTTTTAGGAAAATATGAAGATGATTTTTTTGGAAAAAGTTCATTTTTATATGAAAAAGTGCACATTATGAGAACCAGCTTGATGTCGTACGATACCGTAACTTAAGATTGCCTTCAGGTATTTTAATGATTTTGATACTCAAGCTTAAATTTGACCAAAGAAAGCTCCCTTTTGTTTTTGTGGCAAATCTGAAAACAATTTTGAAGGAAAAACTGAGTTTTTATATGAAAAAGTGCATATTTTGAGAATTAGCTCTATGTCGTACGATAACTTAAGATTGCCTTCAGGGATTTTAATGATTTTGATAGTCAAGGTTGGACTTGACCAAAGGAAGCTCCCTTTCATTTTTGAGGAAAATCTGAAAATGATTTTTTGGAAAAACTTCGTTTTTATATGAAAAAGTGCACATTATAAGAATTAGCCCTATGTCGTACGATAACTTAAGATTGCTTTCAGGTATTTTAATGATTTTGATACTCAAGCTTGAACTTGACCAAAGGAAGCTCCCTTTCGTTTTTGAGGAAAATCTGAAAACAGTTTTGAGGGAAAACTTAGTTTTTATATGAAAAAGTGCATATTTTGAGATTTAGCTCTATGTCATACAATAAATCAAAATTGCCTTCAGGGATTCATTTGATTTTGATACACTAGGTTGGTCTTGACCAAGGGAAACTCCCTTTTGTTTTTTTAGGAAAATCCTAAAACAATTTTTGAGAAAAACTTAGTTTTTATATGAAAAAGTGCATATTTTCAAAATAGCTCTATGTTGTATATCTTGAAATGACTTCACAGATTTTTTTAAGTTTTAGACACAGTGTTGGACTTGATCAAAAGAAGGTCCCTAATGATTTTGAGAGAAAATCAGAAAATATTTTTTGGGGGAAAAACTTGATTTTATATGAAAAAATTCATATTTTGAGAATTAGCTCTGTCGTATGATAACTTGAAATGACCTTCATATATTATTTTTAATGTTTTGATTTTATATGAACAGATGAGACATAAGTTGCCAAAGCGGCCATATGCAGTAACTATATTTACAATAACTTAGGATTTTGTTATTTATGTTTTTCCACCAAAATTGTTTTATGATTTCCATGAAATTATGCAAACAGGTTTTTGGGACATACAAGGGGGCGGGGCCCTTTCTGACTTTGTCAGTATTCTAGTTTTGTATAGAGTTATGGTCCATGAACTCAGTGAAAATTTGAAAAATATAAGTTTCTGGAGTTTTTTTTTCTGCTTTCGCATGACATATTGATTTGAGATTTGGTATATGAATGTATATATTTGATATTACTGATTATTCGGATATTGTTTGGTTTTATGCATTTAAAACATTTTTTGAAATTATGGATTTCCTTTGTTTGGGTTCTAGTGCTGCTGACGAGGAATTAATTTCCGAAATGGCCATACAGCTCATTAAAATTATTGCAGTTGCAGTAAACATATGTGTTATGGTCTCATGTTCATTTACTCCATATCCGTTCGTAAAGTATCTAGGTTAGATACAGATCAAGTCATAATTTTTTTCTGGTTTGTTTATTTTTTACAGAGTTATGGCCCTTGGACTTCATAAATTTTTGAAAATATCAGTTTTTACACCCTTTTTTAGCTCACCTGGCCAAAGGCCATGTGAGCTTTTGCCATCTCTTGGCGTCCGTCGTCCGACATCTTCGTCTTCCGTGAACTTTTCACATTTTGACTATCTCCTATGAAACCACTAAACAAATTTTAACCAAACTTTACAGGAATCATGCATGGTAGGTCCTTCACAAAGATTGCCGAAATTTTTCTGATCCACCAAAAAACATGGCCGCCAGGGCCGAACATAGTTTAACGTGGGACCCTATGGGAAAATGCACATTTTGGCTATCTCTTCTGAAACAATCTAACAAAACTGAACCAAACTTTACAGGAATGATGTATTGAAGGTCTTTTACTTAGATTGCCAAAATTTTTCCGATCTGCCAAAAAACATGGCCGCCAGCGCAGATCAAAGTTTAACATGGGACCCTATGGGAAAAGCATATATTTGCTATCTCCTCTAAAGCCACAGAAGCAAATTTAACCAAACTTTACAGGAATGATATATGGAAGGTCCTTTATATATATTGCCGAAATTTTTCCAATCCGCTAAAAAACATGGCCCCCAGCGCAGAACATAGTTTAACATGCAGGGTTCAGGGTTTGTACGGGCCCTTGAATCCTTGAAAAGTCATGGAATTTCAGTTTGAAAATTAAAGTCCTTGAAAAGTCATGGAATCCAGTATTTTTGCTAAAAGTCCTTGAAAGGTCCTGGAAATTAATCAAATAGTAAAAATTATATTTTTATTGTTGTAGGAAACTTTCGGGTTTGTTGTCTAACAATCTTGTCGGTGAGGTCAATATTAAAGGGAAGTAATCAAACGTCATTAAAGGGGAAGAAACCATCCCGGTTTCCTTTTTATCAACAGCTTTTCTCCTATTGATTTTTTTTCAAAAAAGGAACCAGATAATATGACCTGAACACAGCATGACATTGCAATATGTCTGTGATTTTGGTATGGAATTTTAAGAAAAATCCTTGAAAAGTCATGAAAAAGTCATGGAAAATTTGAACAAAAAAGGTGTATGAACCCTGAACATGGGACCCTATGGGAAAAGCATATATTTGCTATCTCCTCTTAGGCTAATAAAGAAAATTGAATCAAACTTTACAGAAATGATGTATTGAATGTCCTTTACTTAGATTACCGAAATTTTTTAGATTTGCCAAAAACATGGCCGCCAGCGCAGAACATAGTTTAACATTGGACCCTATGGGAAAAGCATATATTTGCTATCTCATCTCCTCTGAAGCTACTGAAGCAAATTGAACCAAACTTTACAGAAATGATGTATGGAAGGTTCTTTATGTAGACTGCCCATGGCCCCCAGCACAGATCATAGTTAGCATGGGACCCTATGGGAAAAGCATATATTTGCTATCTCCTCTAAAGCCACTGAAGCAAGTTGAATCAAACTGTACAAAAATGATGTATTGAATGTCCTTTACTTAGATTGCCAAAATTTTTCCGGTCTGCCAAAAACATGGCCCCCAGCACAGAACATAGTTTAACATTGGACCCTATGGGAAAAACATATATTTGCTATCTCCTCTGAAGCTACTGCAGCAAATTCAACCAAACTTTACAGGAAGGATGTATGGAAGGCCTTAATGTAGATTGCCCAAATTTTTCTGATCCGCTAAAAAACATGGCCACCAGCACAGAACATAGTTTAACATGGGACCCTATGGGAAAATCATATATTTGCTATCTCCTCTGAAACTACTAAAGTAAATTGAATCAAATTTTACAGGAATGATGTATGGAATGTCCTTTACTAAGATTACGGAAATTTTTCAGATCCACTAAAAAACATGGCCGCCTGCGCAGAACATAGTTTACCATTTGACCCTACGGGAAAAGTATATATTTGCTATCTACTCTGAAGCGACTGAAGCAAATTGAACCAAACTTTACAGGAATGATGTATGGAAGGTCCTTTATGTAGATTACTGAAATTTTATCTGATCCGTGCAGAACATAGTCTAACATGGGACCCTATGGGAAAAGCATATATTTACTATCTCCTGTGAAGCTACTGAAGCAAATTGAACCAAACTTTACAGGAATGATGTATGGAAGGTCCTTTATGTAGATTGCCCAAATTTTTCCTATCCACTAAAAAACATGCCATCACTGAACATAGTTTAACATTGGACCCTAAGGGAAAATCACATTTTCATTTTCTCCTCTGATACCACTGAAGCAAATTCAACCAATCTTTACAATAAGGATGTATGGAAGATATTTTACAAAAATTGCTCATTTCATTTCGATCTGACAAAAACATGGCCTCCAGTGCAGAATATAGTTTAACATTGGAGCCAGGAATGTGATAACCATCCTTATAATCATCATCTCTGAAACTAATCAAGCAAATTTAACTAAATGTATAGGTCCTTTGCAAAAATTATTCATTTCAATAGGATCAGACAAACCAGAGGCTCCCAGGAGCCTGTATCACTCACCTGGCTTTCAGTTGCCACAATCAAGGTAACAATGTAAGTTATACAGTTGATCTTCAGTTTCTCAAACTTTGGTAGGTCGAACACGTCCAATATCTTGAACTGTTTTTAAAGTCTGATCATGTTTTATTGTATTTCTTTGTTGGACTTTTTTTTATAAAAAACGTTCTTGCTAAGGACCACTTTCGATACCAGTTTTGAAGTCAAGACGTCATTTTGTAAATTGCAGTCAACAAACAATTTTGAACATCCGTTTTGAAGTCGCAACATCAATATCTATTTGAAAATCAAATTTCTTTGAAATTGGACAATGTTGAATTTTCCCGCCTTTTTGGCAGCCATTTTAAATATGGCGGTCAACGAACAATTTTTTACATCAGTTTTGAAGTTGCGACATCAAGACCTATTTGGAAACCAAATTTCATTGAAATCGGACAATGTTGAATTTTCCCGCCTTTTTTGGTGGCCATTTTGAAAATGGCGGTCAAGGAACAATTTTCAACATCAGTTTTGAAGTCGCCACAGCATGGCAAACATTTCATCAATTTACACTTAACCTTCATCTTCTATAGTTTTGGAAATAATAGATGAAAAATACGAAAATTTAAAAAATTTGGTGAAAAAAGGGCAATAACTCCTACAAGGGTTTATGGATTTTCTTCAAAATTTCAGGATGGGTAGATCTTGATATGCTGAACATTTTTGCAATTTACACTTGACCTCTATCTGTTACACTTTTTGAAATAAAAAATAAAAAATGCAAAAATTTTGAAAATTTAAGGGAAAAAGGGCTATAACTCCGAGATGGCTTTTCAGATTTTCTTCAAAATTGCACAGTGGGTAGATCTCATCATGCTGATCATTTTTACTCTGTCAGATTTTTGATATCTGTAACGGTTTTCGAGTTATTAGCCAAAAACTGCAATTTACCCCTATGTTCTATTTTTAGCAATGGCGGCCATGTTTTTTGACCGGCCAACTAATTGAACATAACTTTGAGAAGCCATACCCTGGTGATGATTCAGGCCATGTTTGGTTACATTTGGCCTAGCGGTTTCAGAGGAGAAGATTTTTGAAATTGTTGATGGACAGACGACGGACGCATAGTGATGACAATAGCTCACATGGCCCTTCGGGCCAGGTGAGCCAAAAAACACGGGTGCTAATGAAGAACATAGCTAAACATTTGACCCCATTAGTAAGAAAAGATCATTTTTAGTCATGTATGGCATAGAAGCATTTTGTCAGGTGAGCGATACAGGCTCAGTCTTTGAGCCTCTAGTTTTAGTAATGCTCTTCATTTTGATTTTATACTTGGTATACGATTGTATCTATATAAGTTATGTATCAAGTGTAAATTTTGTTCTGGTTGGATGGTTTTGTGCAGATTTCTGGCCCTTGGTATTAGCAAACTTTTGAAAAATATCATTTTCCGCACCTTTTCTTTGTAAGTCAAGTGTGAAGTTAGTTCCAGTCAAATGATTAGGTGCAGAGTTATGGCACATGGACTTAGTAATTAAAAAAAATATGTTAGTTTCTACATGTTTTCCTTGCAGTGCCTCTGCATGTTGGTTTGATATTTGGTAAATGATTGTATGTTTATGAGTGAGGGTACAAGTGTGAATTTTGTTCCATGTAAAATTATAGTCCTTGCACTCCATTAATTTTTTAAAAAATACCAGCTTTACAGTGTCTCAACTTATTGATATGATATTTGGTATATGATTGTAGCTTTATGAGTTATATCACTTTGTCCACTTTTTCTTTAAATTGCGTGACATGTTAATTTGAATGACTTAAATCAAATTTGGTCCCAGTTGAATGATTTTTGTGGAGAGTTTTGTCCCTTTGACTTAATATTTATTTGAAAAATGGCTTTACATATTAATTTGATATTTGTTAAATGGTTAAGTAGGAAGCCAAAGACTCTGTCTGATTTTTTAAGGCAGGTTCTCTGCCTTCTAGCTGTCGGGTAAAGCCATCTTGAAAAAAAGTCTGTTTCAACCAGACTCTTACATTAAGGAGACTACTTTGTATGAAAAGAATCAGAATGATCCAGACTATCGTTAAAAACGCGTACGGCTTACCAGTTATTCATATGAAGGTACAAAAAATAATCCATTCATGTGGCGATACAGTGTCCATTTCATGATCAAATACATCGTTTTATGTGTTTATTGTATTTATTTAATATCTTTTAAGAGATACTATGCTTTTTTAATCTCAGAGGACTTAAACTGACATTCGAATTTCACAATTCGGTTCATTCATAAAAATTTCCTGCGGCGCGCTATGATTTTACAAGTTTTTTTGAATGGATACATAGTAACTTCTACTTTCGCTGTTGTAACTCGTAAAAATGTATGTATTTCTCAATATATACGACTTTGAAACTTTTAATGGTTACACTGACGTACTCTACCTTAAAAAGGATCAATCAAACCGTAGCTTCGTTTTCTTGTTTGTTTTGTCCCGACAAGTGGCGCGTTGTTTTGTTTTATTAATTTTGGAAGTCTTGCAAAGAAAGAACTCAACAAACATTTCAATATTGACTCCTTACAGCAAGTTGAAAATGAAGTGCAGATGATTCTAGAAATATGCAGAGAGAATTATTCACATCAACCTATTGAATTAGATGAAATCAAAAAGGCAATTAACAGTTTAAATCGTAATAAAGCGCCAGATATATTTGGAATTACTGCTGAAAACATAATTTATGGTGGTCTACAATTACGTAGCCTAATTTTAAGAATTATTAACAGAATATTTGAGATGGGGACTACATGTGACACATTAAAAGCTGGAGTACTTTTTCCAGTGTTTAAGAATAAAGGCGAACGTACAGATGCTAAATGCTACAGAGGAATTACCATTACCCCGGTGCTATCAAAGATCATTGAAAAGATTATTAAAAACCGTGAGAATGATACAATACTTGAAAAACAGAATCCACTTCAGAGAGGTTTTACACAAGAAACTAGTCCACTCCTATGTGAATTGTTCGTAGAGGAGTTTGAGAGAGAAAACAGAGATCTCAATTTACCAACATACATAGCATTTTTGGACAGTAAAGCAGCTTTCGATGTTGTGGTGCACACAAATTTAATCCGTCGCCTTTTTCAAACTGGTTTCAGCTATCAGTCCATACTAATCATCGAGAGTCTATATGACAAAGCAACATCCTGCGTCAAATGGAAAGGTCAACTATCAGATATTTTCGACATTGAACACGGTGTACGGCAGGGTGGAGCCTTGAGTGCCGACCTATATAAGGTATACATAAATCCACTACTAGACACTCTTTCAAAAAGTGGACTCGGCGGTCATATTGGGAATATAAACTGTTGCGCACCAACTTGTGCAGATGACGTAGCACTCATATCAAATAATCCCGTAGAACTACAGATGATGATCAATATAGCTGTAAACTATAGTAGACAAGAAGGATATTTGCTTCAACCAACCAAGAGCATTATTCTGCCTATAAAATCGAATAAAACCATTGATATGGGTACTGAATTTTGGTCTATCAATGAGAACTACATGCCAGTAGTTACAAATACATCACATATTGGAATACATAAATCAGAAAAATCATCTGTCAAATTCACCATAGGTGAAAACATCAAGAAGTCTCGTCGAACGATCTACAGCCTAATGGGAACTGGTCTTCATGGTGGAAATGGCCTAGATAATGAGTCTAAAATAGCATTGTTAAAGGCATATGTCTTCCCAATACTAACCTATGGTTTGGAAATACTGCTACCAATGGGAAAAGATATGGAATGTATAGATCTCTTCTATAAAAAGACTTTGAAGCAAATACTCAATCTTCCAGCTAATACTGCAGACCCAGCTATATACATACTTAGTGGTCTGTTNCCTATTGAAGCTGAAATACATTTAAAAATTCTTACACTGTTTGGCAACATCTGTAGATCTGAGAAAGATTCAATAGAATGGAGATTAGCGAACAGGCAGCTAACCATCAAATCGCTACAAAGCCATAGCTGGTTTATTGAACTACGTAAAATCTGTCTTAAATATAATATTTTAGACTGTCAAAAATACCTGAACAAACCTATCAAGAAAACTGAATGGAAAAATATGGTACGCAAACTGGTGCATGAATATTGGACAACACATATAAACGAAGCGGTTATTGGATACTCCAAACTCGGATGCTTCAGAAATTCCTATCAAATAGGCCAAATTCATCCAATAGTATCTTCACATACAGCTTGCATGCGTGATTCACTCAAAATTCCGTACCGCACCAGAATTGCTACTGGAACTTACAACCTTCAAAGTGACTATGCCAAGTACAACAAAGTCATATCATCTGACACATGCAAATTATGCAACCTCGAACCTGAAGATGTGATACACTTCCTATTGAGATGTTCCACTTTAAACTTAGAAAGAACCCAATTATTGAAGGCTATTAAAGATCAAATATTATATATAACTGCTGAGCATGATTTACAATTTGAAATTGAGATCCATAATCTGATTTTAAATCCGTATCAAATATTATTGCACTGCGGAATGAAGATATACAAGCCAGTCAATTTCTGAATACACATGTAGAGCCAGCATGTAGAACTCTCATATACAAACTTCACATGAAACGTTACCAAGTTCTAGACAGTTGTCAACACTCGAAACGGAAAAACAACTTTAGATGACATTTGTAATAAAGAAACTGTATATCTTGACATATAACAGAATTTTAGAATTATCATATAATGCTTATGAACATTTAACATACTCATTTCCCATAATCATATATATTTATATATAATTTATTTATGTCACCTGAAAATATGGGTTGATGGTGCTTGGAGGGAGAGATTTTCTTCTATACTTTTAGATTTCATAAGTGTACTGTACATAGACTTTGTTATTGGTGATGGATAATTCACTGTGATATATTGGTGAAGGATAATCGATTTTTTACTGTGATATGTTAATGGTGGATTAATAGTGAAATATTGAACTGTGCGTAATTTTATTTGACTTTCATTGGAGTGAAAGGAGGTGTGCCTATATTGGCAGAATTTATTGGATTACAGATTACAGAATGGCCAACTTAATTACGCTGCATGACATACGCCGTAGTTAATAAGGGTCAAATAAGTTTCAAAATAATCCGAAATTACAACAAATGTTCTTTATGGAATACTTCAAATAAATTAAAACTTTAGAATAATTCAACTATGTCAACAATGAAGCACGGAAGGTTTAAACTTGATCTCCAACGGCGTTCCTAATCACAAGCGTAATCAAGTACAACACTTGTACTGGATCATGAAGGTCCCAAACTGTCACTGATTTGTTACAACAGGAGGAAGCGCTCGCTTCCTGAATTTTCATCATTTGCAGTGATTCCTTCTTTTGTAATAATTCATTTTTCACGTTGTGTTGAAACAGAGATGAAATTTGTTAGTATACTGCGCCAAGAACACGTTCACGAAGGCAAGACGTTGTCATCCGTCATATGGACATATCGTTGTCAGGTATAAGAAAACACTCCATGCTAGATCACGAAAGTCAAATGTAAAAACGTCAGTTGAAAACTCGTGAGGGTCCTGATAAATCTATATATATACGTAATTATTTCATAGTAGATCTAGTTCTAACCTTTAAAAAATCAAAAGCGGCTAAAAGCATTTTGGCTTCCCATGATCCAGTGCTTTGATCCAACAGATGTAGATAAAAACCCGGGATAAAAAATACAAATATTCAATTCTCTACCAGAGACCCATCATAAGAAGAAGTCTGCAACCCATTCAATATGTTTGGAAGGTGTTGTACCCAGATAATGCCACAATGACTTGCTTCGGCCTAGAAAAAAAGTTTAATAGAAAACAAAAGTTTTTTCCTTGGCTGGGAGCAAGTTCCACTCCCTGTGATAGGGCCGTTATCAGTAAAATCCTCTACAGGTGGTTCCTTCATATCTCGTGCCAGTGAATATTAATGTAATCATGAAAACAAGTAATTGTTTTAATCTCTATAGTCATCAAAGTGATAATATGACAAAATTAGAAATATCAACATTTATCAAGCCACCGAGTGTAACACTTGTTTGGAATACTTACATGAACCTACAAAGAGGAACAAGGCAATGGAATGTAAATAGAGTTTTAAATATATCGCCAACAACCCATACAAAAACTGAAATGACAACCCAAACCGGGAAGCTAAGGAAACTTCAGATTTTAATTCTTGAAAAAGTTACATGCCAACATTTCAGCAAAACAGTAATAATAACATGACTTCTGGGAGTACCCAGGAACCTGCCTTAACAGCATTTCATGCTTTGATTTAGCTCTTGCCATCACTTGTCGTCTGTCGTCCTTTGTCTGTCGTCTGTCGTCCGTTAGCTTTTCACATTTTCATCTTCTTCTCTGAAACCACTGAAGCAAATTCAAACAAACTTTACAAGAATGATGTACTAAAGGTCCTAAACAAAGATTGCTCATTTTGTACCGATCCGATAAAAAACATGGCCGCCAGCACGGAACATAGTTTAACATTGGACCCTATGGGAAAATCACATTTTCATCTTCTGCTCTGAAACTGCTGAAGCAAATTCAACCAAACTTTACAGAAATAATGTACTAAAGGTCCTTAACAAAGATTGCTCATTTCGTACAGATCTGATAAAAAACATGGCCACCAGCATGGAACATAGTTTAACAAAATTTGGACCCTATGGGAAAATCACATTTTCATCTTCTGCTCTGAAACTGCTGAAGCAAATTCAACCAAACTTTACAGGAATAATGTACTAAAGGTCCTTAACAAACATTGCTCATTTCGTACCGATCCTATAAAAAACATGGCCACCAGCATGGAACATAGTTTAACATTGGACCCTATGGGAAAATCACATTTTCATCTTCTCCTCTGAAACTATTGAAGCAAATTCAACCAAACTTTACAGGAATGATGTACTAAAGATCCTTCACAAAGATTGCTCATTTCGTTTGGATCTGACAAAAAACATGGCGGCCAGTGCAGAACTTAGGTTTAACATTGGACACTATGGGAAAATCACATTTTCATCTTCTCCTCTGAAACCGCTGAAGCAAATTCAACCAAACTTTACAGTAATGATGTACTCAAGGTCCTTAACAAAGATTGCTTATTTCGCTCAATTCAAAAAGATGGCCACCAGCACGGAACATAGTTATACCCCCTGCAACGAAGTTGGGGGGGGTATACTGGAATCACCATGTCCGTCCGTCTGTCCGTCCGTCTGTCCGTCCGTAGACATTTTTTGTCCGAAGCTTATCTCCGGAACCTTTCTGAATTGACTTTTCAAATTTTGTCAGAATGTTAGTAACTATAAGTACTTGTGCACCTCCTATTTTCAGATTGATTCATAAATTTTTAACTAAGTTACAGCACTTTGAAGATTTCTCCTACTTAGAGTCTATATTGAAGATTTGTCCGAAGCTTATCTCGGGAACCTTTCTGAATTGACTTTTCAAATTTTGTCAGAATGTTAGTAACTATAAGTACTTGTGCACCTCTTATTTTCAGATTGATTCATAAAATTTTGATAAAGTTACAGCACTTTGTAGATTTCTCCTACTTAGAGTCTATATTGAAAATTTGTCCGAAGCTTATCTCCGGAACCTTTGTGAATTGACTTTTCAAATTTTGTCAGAATGTTAGT
>MJUU01035811.1:10227-20685 GCA_002080025.1 Modiolus philippinarum | reverse complement strand
ACTATAAGTACTTGTGCACCTCCTATTTTCAGATTGATTCATAAAATTTTAACAAAGTTACAGCACTTTGTAGATTTCTCCTACTTAGAGTCTATATTGAAAATTTGTCCGAAGATTCGGCCGAAGCTTATCTCGGGAACCTTTCTGAATTGACCTTTCAAATTTTGTCAGAATGTTAGTAACTATAAGTACTTGTGCACCTCCTATTTTCAGATTGATTCATAAATTTTTAACACAGTTACAGCACTTTGTAGATTTCTCCTACTTAGAGTCTATATTGAAAATTTAAAAGGTAGGCTAAAGAGGTTTCCCCAACATTTTCCCTATCGAGTAGCAAAACATCTCTCTGATAAATAGTTCTAATGAGTCTATGTCTTATCAAAGGATTTCTCTGTGCCTTCCTCTTATTTTAAGTTGCCTCAAAGTTACGGTGGACTATTGGAGTACCCCCATGGTACGTTTCTACGTCTGTAACTGTGCAGGGTAGGATCATCAACAAGAAGTGGGGGGTATAAATTTGTGGCCCATCAGGCCACAGTTACATCTAGTTTAACATTGGACCTTATTGGAAAAATCACATATTCATCTTCTTCCTCTGAGACCACTGAAGCAAATTCAACCAAACTTTACAGGAATGATGTACTAAATGTCCTTTACTTAACATTGCTAATTTTGTTCTGATCTGACAAAAAACAAGGCCACCAGCACTGAACTTAGGTTTAACATTGGACCCTATTGGAAAAATCACATTTTCATCTTCTCCTCTGAAACCGCAGCAGCAAATTCAACCAAAATTTACAGTACTTATGTATGGAAGGTCCTTAACAAAGATTGCTCAATTCATTACAATCTGATAGAAAACATGGCAGCCAGCGCAGAACTTAGGTTTAACATTGCTCTTTTCGTTTAGGTCCATTAAAAAAATGGCTGCCAATGCAGAACAAGGTTTAACATTGGAGCCTGGTGTTAGAAAACCATCCTTTTCATCATCTTCTCTGAAACTATTCAAGCAAGTTTGATTAAATGTATAGAAGGTCCTTTGCAAAAATTACTCATTTCAATAGAATCAGAAAAAAACATGGGTGCTAATGGAGAACATAGCTAAACATTAGACCCCATTGGTAATAAACATCATTTTTGGACATGCATGGCATAGAAGCATTTTGTCAGGTGAGTGATACAGGCTTTGTCTCTGAGCCTCTAGTTTTTTTTTTCAAAATTTGTTGTGGTCCAATAATGCCAAAAAGGTCAAGTTGGCTGTGCACGGGTGCATCATGTGCTCTTGGTGCAGCAGTTTATTTATTATACTGAATGCTGAGTGACAAAAGGTTTAAAAAACAATAAGTATAACAATAATAGTAAAAAAATCGTAATAAGTATATGTCACAAGTTTGCTTTAATATTCTGTCAAATAATCTATAACTTGTAAATCCATTGGAGAGGGTGTTAATTTTCAAGATCAGCAAACTTCAGTCTGAACAGGTGTAAATTTTTAGGTCTGCAAACTATGGGCCCAGTGATTGTTTATTTTAGGCTTTAACACCCATTGCTAGCGATTGGCCAGGCTAACGAAAGATTAGTAAAAATTAACAAAAGGTTATTTTCTAATAAAATTAGTGGATAATGAAAGAAATTTGCATAAAGTATAATATTAAATTTTAATGTGATTCATGTATTGCAGTTTTGATTTTGAAAAGGGGGAAAATCCCACTCAGGATTAAAGAAAGTGACCCCTGGATTCCAGAAAATATATTTCTTTTAATAATTCACTTAATACCTGATTTTGATATCTACTCAATCTTTTTCATAAATTTCATGAATTATATCCTGCACGATGAGCCCTTTGTATCAGATATATACAGGTTCAGTTTTATGATCCAGTCAATTTTTTTACGTGAGGAGATTTGTGGAAGGGTTTGATGGGCCTACCCTGATGTACCTGGTATACCGTAGTTGTACTAAAAATATACGAATTTCAGTGAAATGAGTATATAACATGATACATATTGATATTTAGGTGAAGAGGAGTATGACCAACTATTCTGTCAGAGAGCTAAACTGTTAAAATTTGATAAAGAGGAGACCCAATGGATAGAAAAGGGAATTGGAGAAATGAAGATTTTGCAACATAAAAAGAGCAGTAAGATTATATACATATATACAAATAGAGTGTAAAAGATATTGTGTAAATTAATGTTTAGGGAAACATCAATGCTATCAACAACAAAATCTGACAAATTCTCTATGAAGTCGAGAATATTTTCAGATCTTATGAATATCATGGATTTCCTTCCTGCTGTAGTATTTAAGAAGAATTGTTAGACTTTTTCAAGCATTGCCAATTATAGGTTTGAGAAAGTTGAGGATGTTACTCCTGAATTACTGATTACACTGTAGATAGATATTGGAAAATGAATAGCTGTTAAAGTCTAATATAATATAATGCTTGTTATAATGTCTGACAACAAGAACAATTGAAGATTAAAACAAAATTTTACATTTTGGGATCATAACAGACTAAATCCTTTCATTTTTTCTAAATGTTTGTATCTCAATGGATTGAAATGAACATTGAATGCATATCTCTTAGTAGGATTCATGTTATATCCTTAATAATTTAAGCAGAAAATCCACACTCAAAGCAAAATATATGTACCATAAACAACTATTTTGTGATAAATGATCCCATGTCTTCGCTTTAAAAATCAATGTTTTTCTAGTTGAATAGAGTAACAATAATTTTGTTTAAGTATTAACCAAAGAAATGTATGATAATTATGAAGTGAAACAGAAAATTGTCTCTGAAATGTTTACCTTGGCAACAGAACAGACTATGATTCTTGGAAAAACTTTCGAAAGAACAGTTTCTATTTTGAAAAAAAGGCACAGAGATATGTTTATACTTAGAAGAATAGAGTTTTGTAAGAATTTGCTTTTGTAATCTATCAAATTTTGATAAACATTCTATTATTTTTGCACTGGATTCATTGACAGGGTATTATAGAATTCTGCTGAGGAGAGAACAATCCTTAAAGATGGCATGTAATCAATGGTTGACTCCAGAGTTATCTTTCCAACCAGTGCCACCCTCAGAGACATCATGGTGTTGGAAAGGAAAAGACTTCAGTGACAACCAGCCACTCATAGAACAACTAGCTGTCAGATTTAAGGTAAATTTATCAAGTCATAGAACATATTTAGTTAAGCATATTTTTGTGAGTAACTTTAAAGGTCTGAACCTATATCGAAGCAAATACAGGCTAAATTTAAAGTTTCTTCAGTATTTAGTTATTTGTTACAAATATGTCAATGCTTTTTCTGATAAAATGATTGTTCTTAAGGGTATTGACCAGCCCAGAATTCTACTACTGAATACTAGTCCAGTAGTACGTACTTCAGTTCTGGAATGAAACATATGCTTTGTTTTGGGTCGTTTTAACCTGGATATGGGATGTTGTCTCCTTGACATTTACCCCATTTCCTTTCTTTTTATATATTTACTTTGAAATTCTCCCATTTTCTGGTGTCGCTCATCTACCTCCTGTTTGCCGATATATATCTTGGGGGGAGGGTTGGGGGATGGGGTTGATCTGTGAACACATTTTCTTTTAATTTTTGTCAAGTCTTTGACAAAATTAAAGATAAGGCAAGACTTAGGTATGGCAAATCCGGCAGCTTTAGTACCGATCAGTTCATGAGTGTTTTATGTCTGTACCCCCTGTAGTCAGACTCCCTTGACATTGAAATAAATTTGCACAAGTTGTTAATCAAATGTTGGGGTTTTTTCTTGTCTCTTTTACATCAATCAATCTGGTAGCCTATTGAAATTTGGCATGCATTTGCATTAGCATCAGTACAGATCAGTTTTTGGAACTGTCAATATCCTCACCATCACGATCCATTGACTTTGAAATTTATCACTATTTCTCTTGTTTATCATGTTTATTCTAGCCACTTGATATTTGACATGTAGTTTTTCTTGAGGAGGACATACTGACTCCACACTGAGATGGTGGCCCTAACCCCCCGGGAATGAATGAATGATCACATCAAGATTTTAGCGAGTGGGTACTGCACACTTTTATATACAGTCGAACCTCGATGGCTCGAACACCCAAGGGACCAATGAAAACAGTTCGAGCTAGAGGGATAATCCAGCTATTGATGTCAAACTATGATTAAACTTGAACAAAGGGACCAGAAAATGGGTTCGAGGCATCCATGGTGTTCCAGTTTTTGCAGTTCGAGCCATCGAAGTTCTATTGTACTTAGATTTTGTTAAAATGACTACTGCTGTAGATTAATGTGCAAATTAAAGCAATAAATGGGACTTGTGAAAGAAATAATAAATAGTCTTTTAACTTGGTATGTAACTTGTTCACCACATAACTCAGGTCAAGTTTGATTTTGGGTTCAGAGGTCCAAGGGGCTATGGAGATATGCCCCTTGAAACTTTGAAATTTTGCAAAACAAGTTGGCAGGGTATCATGTAATGCACCGTTACCATTTTTTTATACATCAGTTTTTGATCTCCAATATGTTTTGATTTTATCTGAACTGAAGAGACATAAGTTGTTGAAATTGAATTAACAGTAATCATAACTTTAGTGTTTAGTCACACAGTATGTGGTTATTTATTATAAGCATGTTTTTTTACAAGTATTTGACTTTGTCTTGTCTACTATGATATTCACTGGACGTATTATTTCTATCAGTGATGGCAGTGTTATTTTTAAGTACAGTTCCATATAAAAATGAAAATATTTTCCAATAGGGCCTGTAAGTCTCGTACAATTTTGGAACTTCCGGGATCAAAAGTTGTACCCGGAACTTACATTTTAAACAAAGATATATGACGTTTCAAACAAAAATTTGAATGTCACAATCCTCTGACGTCATGTTTTGGCAGGAAACGTTTTCGAATTGCCTGATTATCGTTAATTCTCGTGAGTCACATGACGAGACTTACAGACCCTATAGGGGTGGCACATGTGAAATTTTATTATCAGAAGTTTTGTTCTTATCTTAATGCCTATTCAGAAGTAAATTCATAAGCAAAAAGAATTTTTCAAGTGTTTGTCGTTATGGCTATAATAGCATATAAACTCCTCACAGTATCTATATTAATATAAGCTAGATTTGACTTTATATACATAGGGGAATGTGTCTTAAGCAATTTGGTCACCTTATGATATCAACTTTCCAGTTTGGCTCTTATGTTTTAGATGACAGTTGTTCAGTAACTGAATAATCATTGCATCATAGTTTCATAGTTTCACATTCAAGGCATATCTTAGAAACTATAATATCATGGTCCACTTTATACCTTAGCATATTGATGTGATTTCTTAAACTACATATAAGTGTCCTACTTGTAAATTGATCTTGGCCTGTTTATAAAAAAGAAAGGAAATGGGGCAAATGCCAAGGTCACAACATCCCTTGGATGAGTGACTTAGAAAACTTTGCAAAACACTGTTTTTATACGACTGCAAAATTATGGCGCTGGCGTCGGCGACGGCGTCTGTGGACAGCATAACTTTGGTTCTAGTGAACGGATTGTTACCAAATTTTAGCATGATGTTTGTTGGCACAAGCTTAAGCCCGGGTTTCAATTTCGCGTTCCCTGCCCAACCCGTTTTTGAAAAAGAGGCAAAAAAGGGGCCAAAAAGGGGTTAAATTAGGTATTTTCGTGTCTGTGGACAGCATAACTTTGGTTCTAGCGGACGGATTGTTTTCAAATCTTAGTATGATGTTTCTTGGAACATTCTTGAGAAACTTTTTTTTTCCTTTAGTTTTTGGCCTCACCCATTTCAGAATTAATGGCCAAAAAAGGGTTAAATTGGGTGTTTTCACATATTTGACTGTAGAATCTTTATTATTTATTGGATTTTGATGGGGTTTGTTTCAGGGTGCTCCTGAGGAAATTTGCAATCTGATGTATGCCAACGGATTTCACGTAGCATGTACCGCTCACGAGATAAATGGGGCCCAACAGGGGCTAATCTAAAAAAAAAATAAATTTTTTATTTTTAGTCCGATTTTGATGCAGTTTTTTTCAATGGATTCCTTGTGAAAAAAATTAATATGGCACTCAGCTATTAGATTTTTGGTAACTTGTTTCCTTTCCCAGCTATGAGGGGCCGAAGGGGCCAAAATTGCGAATTTGCAGATTAATTAGAATTTCTATTTTTCATCGGATTTCAGTGGGATTTTTTTCTTTGGATTCCCCTTGATCTAAGCTTTCAGATGTATGTCAACGGAATTTGCATTGCTCTTACCGTTTCCGAGCTACAAGGGGTCAAAGGGGCCAAAATTGCAATTTTTCTAAATATGTCAAATCTTTATTTTTCATCGGATTTCGATGGGATTTTTTTCTTTGGATTCCTCTTGATCTAAGCTTTCAGTATTATGTCAATGGATTTGGCGTAGCTCTTACCGTTTCTGAGCTACTAGGGGTCAAATGGCCAAAATTGCAATTTTCTAAATATGTCAAATCTTTATTTTTCATCGAATTTCCATGGGATTTTTTTCTTTGGATTCCTCTTGATCTAAGCTTTCAGAGGTATGTCAACGGATTTGGCGTGGCATATACTGTTTCCAAGCTACAAGGGGTCAAAGGGGCAAAAATGCAATTTTTCTAAATATGTCGCTATCGCTCGGTATAAAATATTGACAAATATAAGGTCTGCCCATGTTCTAATCCACATAGATCCCGCTTGCAATAATCTATTTCTTAATTTTAACATATAGATCAGCATCTCTTGTCTAAGGAAAAGAAAATATGTGTTTGTACACATTATTCTGATATCTGTCATTTTATCTTGACCAAAATTGTTGCGACTTGGTAATTTTTACATTGGTTACAATTTATACCTAATTGTAATATCTAAAAACTATGATTAGGTTCTAAAATTACACTGTTATTTATGTTTTTAATGCTCAATGTTAGGTTTTGTGTCTTGACAGACATCAGATTTAAGACATATTCAGATTATGTACAAATTGTTAAGGTAATTCGGGTGACTAAAAATAAAACTAGAGTAATGACTGTCGGATACGACAGTGATCCCCGCACCCCCTATTTGACACAGAAAACAGCTATAGACCCTGGGTATGATTTTTCATTTTTGAAATTAAACTATTGACAGTCACTATTTTTACCATAAGGAATTAAAGAATATACGTTTGTTAGGCAGAATTCCCCAAAATAAGTAGTCTTTGTGACTTTCAGGAATTTTACCAAACTTGGAATCATATATTTTGGAAATAAAATTGGTGAAATGTTTCTTCTAATTCTAACAAATTTTTTATACGACCGCAAAAATTTTTGCAGTCATATAATGGTATGGTGCTGTCGTCGGCGTCGTTGTCGTTGTTGTCGTTGTCTGTAGACACTGTTTTTGATCAATAACTTTAGTTTCAGTTGACCAATCCTTATAAAATTTTAACAAAATGTTTCTTGGCACAAAAGGAAGGCTTGGCTTAGTTTTAGTCATTGTGGCCCCACCTGTTTTGAAAAAAAGGGGCCAAAAAGGGTCAAATTTGGTGTTTTAACATATTTGACTGTAGAATCTTTATTATTTATCGGATTTTTATGGGGTTTCTTTCAGTGTCTTCATGAGGAAATTTCCAATCAGCAGCATGCCAACGGATATCATGGTGCATGTACCGTTCACGAGATAAATGGGGCCCAAAGGGGGGCCAATTTCAAAAATTTATGTTTTTTATTTTTAGTCCGATTTTAATGCTGTTTTTTGCAGTTTTATTCCTTATGAAAAATTAACATAGTGCTGCACCATTAGATTTTTGATAACTTGTTCCTTTTCCAAGCTATGAGGGGTCCAACGGGGCAAAAATTTAAAACATGCTGATTACCTAAAATTTTTATTTTCATCCAATTTCAATGAGATTTTTTTCTTTAGATTCCTCTCATTGTAGGCAGAAAATAGTATGTCGACAGATTTGGCGTAGCTCTTACCGTTTCCGAGCTATTAGGGGTCAAAAGGGCCAAAATTGCAATTTTTAGAAATATGTAAAATCTTTATTTTATATCAGATTTTGATGGGATTTTTTTCTTTGGATTCCTCTCAATGTAAGCTTTCAGAAATATGTCAACAGATTTGTTGTAGCTCTTACCGTTTCCCAGCTATAAGGGGTCAAAGAGGTCAAAATTGCAATCATTAGAAATATGTGAAGTCTTTATTTGTCATTAGATTTTGATGGGATTTTTTTGGTAGAATTCCGAAAAATAAGTGGTCTTTGACACTTTCTGGAAATTTACCAAAATTGGAATCAAATATTTTTGAAATCCAATTGATGAAAATGATTGCCCTAATGGAAACAAATCCTAACACTATTGTTGCTAGGTAGAATTCCAAAAAAAAGTGGTCTTTGAGACTTTCAGAACATTTACCAAAATTGGAATCACATTTTAGAATTCTAAGTTTTCAGAATTTTTATTTTTTACAAATACTTGCCAAAATATAAGATTATATTCCAAAATGTCCAAAAATATCAGTCTTTGACAATTTCAGGAAATTTACCAAAGGAACCGGAATCAAAATTCTGAAAGCTTATTGCACATCTACAGATTATATGCAACAATTCTGCAACAAAATTAATCCATAAATCCAAAAATGTAGGATGAGTTTGTGTCGCATGCCATATGTGTCACAATCCACATTTTGTGGTCTTTGTCAAATCGACATCTTGGGGCCTCTTGTTTGCATCAAGATAAATATCAAAAATCCGAAAGCTTATTGCGCATCTACAGACCATATGCAACAATTCTACAAAATCCAAAAATGTAGGAGGAGTTCGCATCGCATGCCACACATGTCAAAATGGACATCTTGGGGCCTCTTGTTTGCACCAAGACCAATATCAAAAATCCGAAAGCTTATTGCGCATCTGCAGCATATATGCAACAGTTCTATAATAAAATTAAAACCCTAAATCCAAAAATGTAGGAGGAGTTCGCGTCGCAAGGATTTGTGATGGACGGACAGACAGACGGACGGACGAGGCCAACTACAATATCCCCGAGCTTTCATTCGAAAGTGTGGGGATAATAACAAATCAATAGGTCACCGAACTTGTTTTTTCTGGGAGAAGGTTTCAAAAATAGCAAGATTTTGATCATTTTTATATGATCTATATAGGAAGAAAATACAATTTTAGAATGTATTATATGTATAAAGGGATAGATTTTGGCAAAAATGTAGCATAAAGTGTGTTAAAGAAATCACTTAAGATATATGGACATTTGAAACAAAAAATAGAGGCCACCCATCATATTAAAAAAAAAAATCATGAAAATGTATTTTTCCCTGACAATTTCTATATAATTATATCCCCTAAAATAAGAATTTTTCAAAAAGTTACACATATTGCACACTCATGGCATATATGTTGATGTTTTTTTAAAATTTATTATCAATAAACTATTCTAATCATTTTTACGACATCTTAACGGTTAAATCCAAATTTCATCAGATGCGCAAGATAGATGTGTAGTTTGAGACACCCGAACCACCTTAAAACAGGTTTCCATGAAGTCTGGATTCATTTAAGACAGATTCACTGTATGCATTAGTTGTGCAAGTATTCCCTCATATGAATTTTGACACTTTGCTTTTATTTATTGATAGAACTCAAACCTAACATGGGAGACAATAGAATAAGCAAGAGAAATGATAGAAATAGAATCAAATAGAAACAATTGAAAATAGTTTAATGCATGAGGAGAGTGTGCAAATATGTAAAAAAAAACTTTGATGCTTTAAATATCTATAAAATGTTAGCTTAATTTGACCAGTATTTAAATTATTATTAAAACAATATATGTGTATTGTTTTCAAATATGAAATGTATTTGTATGAGGAAAATGGAGCGAGTATTGACATCACACTATCAAAATATCAATAAACTAGAGTAATGACTGTCGGAAACGACAGTGATCCCCGCACCCCCTGTTTGACACAGAAAACAGCTATAGACCCTGGGAATAATTTTTCTTAACATTTTTAAAATTAAACTATTGACAGTCACCATTTTTACCATAAGGAATTAAAGAATATATGGTTGTTAGGCAGAATTCCAAAAAATAAGTAGTCTTTGAGACTTTCAGGAATTTTACCAAACTTGGAATCATATATTTTGGAAATCAAGTTTGTGAAATGTTTCTTCTAATTCTAACAAATTTTTTAATAATGGTTTCAATGTAGAATTCCAAAAAATATGTGGTCTTTGACACTTTCAGGAAATTTACCAAAACTGGAATCAAATATTTTTGAAATTCAATCGGTGAAAATAATTGCCCTAATGGAAACAAACCCTAACAGCATGGTTGCTAGGTAGAATTCCAAAAAATAAGTGGTCTTTGACACTTTCAGGAAATTTACCAAAATTGGAATCAAATATTTTTGAAATTCAATTGGTGAAAATGATTGCCCT
>MJUU01035810.1:144672-156253 GCA_002080025.1 Modiolus philippinarum | reverse complement strand
GACACACTCAGTAAGTGAAAGATTACTGACATACTCAGTAATCGAAGGGCTACTGACACACTCAATAAGTGAAAGACCACTGACATACTCCGTAAGTGAAGGTCTACTGACACAATCAGTAAGTGAAGGACTACTGACATACTCAGTAAGTGAAGTTCTACTGACATACTTGGTAAGTAAAGGACTACTGACATACTCGATAAGTGAAGGTCTACTATCCTACTCAGTAAGTGAAGGACTACTGACATACTCGGTAAGTGAAGGTCTACTGACACACTCAGTAAGTGAAGGTTTACTGACACACTCAGTAAGTGAAGGTCTACTGAAACACTCAGTAAGTGAAAGACTACTGACACACTCAATAAGTGAAAGACTACTGACATACTCAGTAAGTGAAGGTCTACTATCCTACTCAATAAGTGAAGGACTACTGACATACTCAGTAAGTGAAGGACTACTGACATACTCAGAAGGTGAAGGTCTACTGAAACACTCAGTGAGTGAAGGTCTACTGACATACTCAGTAAGTGAAGTTCTACTGACATACTCAGTAAGTGAAGTTCTACTGACATACTCAGTAAGTGAAGGTCTACTGAAACACTCAGTAAGTGAAGGTCTACTGACACACTCAGTAAGTGAAAGATTACTGACATACTCAGTAATCGAAGGTCTACTGACACACTCAATAATTGAAAGACTTCTGACATACTCAGTAAGTGAAGGTCTACTGACACAATCAGTAAGTGAAAGTTTACTGACATACTCAGTAAGTGAAGTTCTACTGACATACTCAGTAAGTGAAGGACTACTGACATACCAAGTAAGTGAAGGATTACTGACCTACACAGTAAGTGAAGGACTACTGACATACACAGTAAGTGAAATTCTACAAACATACTTGGTAAGTGAAGGACTACTGACATACTCAATAAGTAAAAGACTACTGATATACTCAATAAGTGAAGGTCTACTATACTTATCAGTAAGTGAAGGACTACTGACATAATCGGTAAGTGAAGGTCTACTGACATACTCAGTACGTGAAGGTTTACTGACACACTCAGTAAGTGAAGGTCTACTGAAACACTCAGTAAGTGAAAGATTACTGACACACTCAATAAGTGAAAGACTACTGACATACTCAGTAAGTGAAGGTCTACTATCCTGCTCAGTAAGTGAAGGACTACTGACATACTCAGTAAGTGAAGGACTACTGACATACTCAGTAAGTGAAGGTCTACTGATATACTCAGTAAGTGAAGGATAACTGACATACACAGTAAGTGAAGGACTACTGAAACACTCAGTAAATGAAGGTCTACTGACATACTCAGTAACTGAAGGATTACTCACATACACAGTAAGTAAAGGATTACTGACATACTCAGTAACTGAAGGTCTACTGACATACTCAGTAAGTGAAGGATTACTGACATACACAGTAAGTGAAGGACTACTGAAACACTCAGTAAATGAAGGTCTACTGACATACTCAGTAAGTGAAGTTCATTTGACAAACTCATTAAGTGAAGGACTACTGACATACCAAGTAAGTGAAGGATTACTGACATACACAGTAAGTGAAGGTCTACTGACATACAAAGTAAGTGAAGGACTACTGACATACTCAATAAGTGAAGTTCTACTGACATACTTGGTAAGTGAAGGACTACTGACATACTCAGTAAGTAAAGGACTACTGGCATACTCGATAAGTGAAGGTCTACTATCCTACTCAGTAAGTGAAGGACTACTGACATAATCGGTAAGTGAAGGTCTACTGACATACTCAGTAAGTGAAGGTCTACTGAAACACTCAGTAAGTGAAAGACTACTGACACACTCAATAAGTGAAAGACTACTGACATACTCAGTAAGTGAAGGATTACTGACATACCAAGTAAGTGAAGGATTACTGACCTACACAGTAAGTGAAGGACTACTGACATACACAGTAAGTGAAATTCTACAAACATACTTGGTAAGTGAATGACTACTGACATACTCGGTAAGTAAAAGACTACTGATATACTCAATAAGTGAAGGTCTACTATCCTAATCAGTAAGTGAAGGACTACTGACATAATCGGTAAGTGAAGGTCTACTGACATACTCAGTACGTGAAGGTTTACCGACACACTCAGTAAGTGAAGGTCTACTGAAACACTCAGTAAGTGAAAGATTACTGACACACTCAATAAGTGAAAGACTACTGACATACTCAGTAAGTGAAGGTCTACTATCCTGCTCAGTAAGTGAAGGACTACTGACATAATCGGTAAGTGAAGGTCTACTGACATACTCAGTAAGTGAAGGACTACTGACATACCAAGTAAGTGAAGGTCTACTGACATACTCTACTGACATACTAAGTAAGTGTAGTTCAACTGATACAATTAAGGTAGATGACATACTCTTTAAAGAGTATTTAGAAGACCAAGAATTAAGCTTTAGTGAGAAAATCAAGATAGAATTAAAACCAGCCCTTTAAGATGACCAGGATAAGGAAAGACAGACTTCTAGGGTGCTATAGAATAAAAGGCTCTAAAAATGATCAAGATAAGAAAAGTAGCCTGAATTAAGTAAGATGGTCAAGCTAGATTTGTTTTAGAAAGTTGATTAAAAAGGAAGAAAGCTATATGGCAGAGGGATAATTATAATATACAGGGAGCTGGACTAAATATTATCTGAAATATAAGTACTCCCAAGCTGTTTTGTAATCCTAAGCAATCCATCTGGAGTTATCTCCCCTATATTGTCTTGCCTGAGTAAATTTATCGCTACATCTAACTAAATTAAAGAAACATAATACTGTTGTAAAGGTCCATGTTTGATACAAATTATGTAATTGTTTGTAGAAACCTGAGAATGGTAAAGTTCACATACATACAGAGATATTAACTGTAGACTTACATCACAGTTCAGGAGCTTAACTTACTTATGTGTATAATTGAAATAGAAATCAGTACACCTGCATTTAAACAAGGGAAATTCAGTGCACTTGCAAATTCATAATGTTATACTAAAGTCAATAATAGGTAAAAAAAAATATTCACCCAAGTCAATGACAGTAAGTTTTAATATGATGTTCCTGAGACATACTCTGTCTTGCTGCACTTTGAAAATCTGTAATAACTGTTTGATGAGTTGCACAATTTTACAGTTGTCCCTTGCAGTGTCCCAATCTTTGCACTGTTAATTTACCATTGAAAATGTGTTTTTTTTTTATCTGTTTTTGTTTTAATTTCAATAAATTAAATTAAAGTGTAATTTCAATAATTAAATTCATATTAGAGAATAGCTCAAATCAAATTGCACAGTAGATCTTCTAGATCTGCAGAATTTGTTGATGATTTCAATAATAAATGCATTCCAAATCTACAGATTTTAAATTGAACATTAAACAATCTATCATTGTTTTCATTGCAACAAAGTATGTAACTCAGATTTCAGGCTGTTCTGGCTGTAATTGATTTCTATGAATTACAAAGTACTTTTAAATCCAATTATCTTTTAAGTCAGTGTAGCAGGTCTGAGAAATCAAAAAAATAATTTACTTCAGTTCACAAGAATACTCTGTTTACAAAAAAATAAAATTAATGCAAAATATTTAAGAGGTAAAATGCACACTATTAAGAAGTATCATAAATTTTGCATGCAAATAATAATTGTACTCACAGAACAAGGACCAAATATGTCACCCACCAAGCAGCAATTGTCTATATCTCATGCTACTTATCAGAAGCCAACAGAATCCATTACAGACACAGTACCAAATCAACAGATGAACAATGATCTCTCCTGATACAAAACATTAGGACGATGATTTCTCCTTATTATCGTTGATTGTGAAAATCGCTTAGCATGGTAATTTGGGACAAAGTACTTTTTACACAAATCATCATGACAAGCAGTTATTGTTAGTTATTGTGGGGGTTCACAGCAAAAAACAAAATTTTAATTTAATTTGTCCTTGAAACTTCTATTATAACTATTGTCCATCAACTAATTATTATTCAGAAGTCACCATTAGTATAATACTCTGATGTCAATGAAATAGAAGAACAATCAAATTTCTACCATTCACCGATACCAAATAATGATGTCAATGAAATACCGACCCTTGTACCTTGCCCTTGTTGGGCGGTTAATTAATCATTTTTTTTCTATTAAGTGACATGAATTTCTTTGTAATATAATTTCCGTCATCACCATAAGACGTGATTATCGGGCGATATGACAAAATATACTGACAATAGATGGGTGTATTAACATTACTTACTAGGTACCCACCTATGTACCAAGTTAAATACTCTCTTTCACTTAAAAAAACCTATTAAATCTTACATCTATCAAACATCTTATTTAAAACGATGTCTGTACCATGTCCTGATATTAAAACATAATGCAAAGTTTCAACAAAATCTGTCTAACACCAAAATTAAGAAATACATTTCAACTATTTTTAGTAAAATTTGAAGTAACTTTATATTATTACCTACTTCAAATGAATGGTACAGTCATTGATAAATTTCAATTTTACTTTCTTTTCTCGCTGAATGATCTTTGTGTCCTAGTGAGTAGGTAGTGTGGGTAGGTTAACAACCCTATAATACGATAAGTAAGCCTACAGGAATGACCCGTCTACAACACATGTTTGTTATAATTACTTATAGACAGACTTGGTTTATGTGGTTGTCTGTAAACCAGTTTTATATTGATTTCTCTGTTTTATAGAATTATCAAGCTGCAGTTTTCAAACCTAATAATATGTATAGCATTTGCCTGGTCATAGGTGATACTATTGTTTATTTAAAAATTTTCAAAACCAAAAAGTTCTCATTACAAAGGGATTTTCTAAAATTGTTTTTTTTTTATATGAACACCTCAACTTGGGTGACTCAGAAACAGATAATTATGAAACACTTGATTTTGGGATGACATAGTTTCATCATTTTATAATGTATGCATTGGTTGAATATTGTGCTATATAATAGTGGCTTGTGACCAGAAGTCATGTTCTTTTTTTTCTTGTTTAACAAGCAAATTTTTCTTAGTACCTTCTATATATCTTTTTTCTTCTTCTTACAAATAACTTAAATCTTCAGTATTGTCATCTGTGATATCCTAAAACAGAAAAAAAAAATTTCAACAGAGGAATCAAAACTATAAAGTAATGTTATCTTTTGTATAAGATTATTAAACCCAACTCCCTGCCCCAGATCCAACCAAAAACCAGTTTTGTACACATTTTGTTTATTCCTACAATAATGACATGAGTGTGTATTTCTATACAATAATATCAGTGTGACTATTCTAGACAAATAATGACATCAGTGTGACTATTCTATACAACATTGACATCAGTGTGACTATTCTATACAATAATGACATCAGTATAACTATTCTATACAATAATGCCATCAGTATAACTATTCTAAACAAAAATGACATCAGCATGACTATTCTATACAAATATGACATCAGTATGACTATTCTATACAATAATGATATCAGTGTGTCTATTCTATACAACAATGAAATCAGTATGACTATTCTATACAATAATGACATCAGTATGACTATTCTATGCAATAATGACATCAGTGTGTCTATTCTATACAATAATGACATCAGTGTGACTATTCTAGACAAATAATGACATCAGTGTGTCTATTCTATACAATAATGACATCAGTGTAACTATTCTAGACAAATAATGACATCAGTGTGACTATTCTATACAATAATGACATCAGTATGACTATTCTATACAATAATGACATCAGTATAACTATTCTATATGATAATTACATCAGTGTAACTATTCTATACAATAATGACATCAGTGTGTCTATTCTATACAATTATGAGATCAGTGTGACTATTCTATACAATAATAACATCAGTGTGACTATTCTATACAATAATTACATCAGTATGACTATTCTAGACAATAATGACATCAGTATGACTATTCTATACAATAATGACATCAGTGTGACTATTCTAGACAAATAATGACATCAGTGTGTCTATTCTGTACAATAATGACATCAGTGTAACTATTCTCTACAATAATGACATCAGTATGACTATTCTTTACAATAATAACAGCAGTGTGACTATTCTAGATAATAATGACATCAGTATGACTATTCTATACAATAATGGCATCAGTGTGACTATTCTCTACACCAATGACATCAGTTTGACTATTCTATACAATAATGACATCAGTATAATTATTCTAGACCATTATGACATCAGTGTGTCTATTCTATACAATAATTATATCAATGTGTCTATTCTATACAATAATGACATCAGTTTGTCTATTCTATACAATAATGCCATCAGTGTAACTATTCTATACAATATTGACATCAATGTGTGTCTCTTCTATACAATAATGACATCAGTTTGTCTTTTCTATACAATAATAGCATCAGTGTAAGTTAACTATATAATAATGATATAAGTGTGGTTAATATACATAATAATGACATCAGTGTAACTATTCTATTTAATAATGACATCAGTGTGACTATTCTATACAATAATGACATCAGTGTGGCTATTCTATACAATAATGACATCAGTGTGACTATTCTAGACAATAATGACATCAGTGTGCCTATTCTATACAATAATGACATCAGTGTGACTATTCTAGACATTAAGGACAGCAGTGTGGCTATTTTATACAATAATGACATCAGTGTGGCTATTCTATACAATAATGACATCAGTGTATTCTAGACAATAATGACATCAGTTTGTCTTTTCTATACAATAATAGCATCAGTGTAACTTAACTATAAAATAATGATATAAGTGTGGTTAATATACATAACTAGGGGCTCGCAGGAGCCTGTATCGCTCACCTGGCTTTCAGTTGCCACAATGAAGCTAACATTTTAAGTTATACAGTTGAAGTTTTAAGTCTCTCAAACTTTGTTAGCTCAAACACCACCAATATCTTAAACTGATCTTGTTTTACTATATTTCTTTGTTGCCCATTTTTGATAAAAATGTACTTGCTCATGACCACTTTCAACACCAGTTTTGAAGTTGAGAAATAATTTTGTAAATGGCGGTCAACAACAATTTTTAAAACCATATTTTTTTAAGTTACCACATCAATATTTATTATGAAACCAAATTTCTCTGAAAAAGGAAAATGTTGAATTTTCCCGCCTTTTTGGTGGCCATTTTGAAATGGCGGCAAACAAACAATTTTCCACACGACTTTTGAAGTCGCAACATCAATATCCACTTGGACACCAAATTTCATTGAAATCAGACAATGTTGAATTTTCCCGCCTTTTTTGGCAGCCATTTTAAAATGGCGGTCAGCGAATAATTCTTAACATCAGTTTTGAATTCACACCATCAATATCCACTTGGAAACCATTGAAATTGGACAATATTGAATTTTCCCGCCTTTTTTGATGGCCATTTTGAAATGGCGGTGAAGTAACAATTTTTAACATTGGTTTGAATTTGCAACATCAATAACTATTTGGACCCAAATTCAATTGAAATTGGACAATGTTAAATTTTCCTGCCTTTTTTGGTGGACATTTTGGAAATGGTGGTCAACAAACAATTTTCATCATCTGTTTTGAAGTCGCAACATCAATATCCACTTGAAACCAAATTTCATTGAAATCGGACAATGTTGAATTTTCCCGCCTTTTGTGGAAGCCATTTTGAAAATGGTGGTCAACGAACAATTTTTAACATTGGTTTGAATTTGCTACATCAAAACCTATTTGGAAACAAAATTCCATTGACATAGGACAATGTTGAATTTTCCCGCCTTTTTTGGCGGCCATTTTGAAAATGGCAGTCAACGAAAAAATTTTCAGTATCTGTTTTGAAGTCGCAACATCAATATCCACTTGGAAACCAAATTTCATTGAAATCGGACAATGTTGAATTTTCCCACCTTTTTTTGGCGGCCATTTTGAAAATGGTGGTCAATGAACAATTTTATACACCAGTTTACATGTTGCCATGGCATGGCAAGCATTTTAATCAATTTACACTAAACCTTCATCTTCTCTAGTTATGGATATAAAAGACGACAAAATATGAAAATTTGAAAATTCCATGAAAAAGGGCAACAACTCCTACAAAGATTTTTGGATTTTCTTCAAAATTTCAGGGTGGGTAGATCTTGATATGCTGAACCTTTTTGCAATTTACACTTGACCTCTATCTGTTACACTTTTTAAAATAAAAAAATATATATATTATAATTTAGAAAATTTTACGGAAAAAGGGCAATAACTCCAACACTAGATATCGAATTTTCTTTAAAATTGCAGGGCGGGTAGTTCTTAACATGCTGATTATTTTCACTCCTATCAGATTTTTGATATCTGTAACGATTTTCGAGTTATTTGCAAAAAATGCAATTTACCCGTTTGGTTGCTTGGTTTTTGGACTAATCAAACATAATTTTGAAACTGTTTACCCTGGTGATGATTCAGGTCAAGTTTGGTAACAATTGGCCCACTGGCTTCTGAGGAGAAGATTTTTTAAATTGATGACAAAAAGTATCAAGTTTCTTAATTTTGACCAATAAAGGGCAAAAACTCCTATATGGGTAGTCAGATTTTCTTCAAAATTTCAAGGTAGGTAGATATGATATGAAAGTTGACCTCTATCTGTTATAGTTTTTGCGATAAAAAATAAAGAATATCAAAATTTTGAAATTTTCATGGAAAAAGGGCAATAACCTTAAGACGGGTTTTCGGATTTTCTTCAAAATTGCAGGGCAGGTAGATCTTGTCATGCTGATCACTTTTACACCGTCAGATTTTTGATATCTGTAATGGTTTTGAGTTTAGTAACGGCAGCCATGTTGTTTGTTTCTCGGACAAATCGAACATAATTTTGAATCTAGATACCCTGGTGATGATTCAGGCCAAGTTTGGAGCAAATTGGCCTAGCGGTTTCAGAGAAGAAGATTTTTGAAAAAGTTTACCACGGACGGACGGACAGACAAACGGATGCCGACGGACGCCAAGTGATGGCAATAGCATACATAGCCTTTTAGGCCAGGTGAGCTAAAAATGACATCAGTGTAACTATTCTATATAATAATGACATCAGTGTGACTATTCTCTACAACAATGGCATCAGTGTGACTATTCTATCAACATTGACATCAGTGTAACTATTCTATACAACATTGACATCAGTGTAACTATTCTATACAATAATGACATCAGTGTGACTATTCTATACAACATTGACATCAGTATGACTATTCTAGACAATAATGACATCAGTGTGACTATTCTAGACCATTACGACACCAGTGTGGCTATTCTATACAATAATGACATCAGTGTAACTATTCTCTACAATAATGCCATCAGTATGACTATTCTAGACAACAATGACATAAATGTGACTATTCTATACAACATTGACATCAGTATGACTATTCTAGACAATAATGACATTAGTGTGACTATTCTAGACCATTATGACACCAGTGTGGCTATTCTATACAATAATGACATCAGTGTAACTATTCTCTACAATAATGACATCAGTATGGCTATTCTATACAATAATGACATCAGTGTAACTATTCTGTGCAATAATGACATCAGTGTGTCTATTCTACACAATAATGACATCAGTGCGTCTATTCTATACAATAAAGACTTCAGTGTGACTATTCTATACAATATAATAATGACATCAGTATGACTATTCTATACAATAATGACATCAGTATAACTATTCTAGACCATTATGACATCAGTGTGTCTATTCTATACAAAAAATATATCATTGTGTCTATTCTATTCAATAATGACATCAGTGTAACTATTCTATACAACAATGACATCAGTGTGACTATTCAATACAATAATGACATCAGTATAATTATTCTATACAATAATGACATCAGTGTAACTATTCTAGACAATAGTGACATCAGTGTGTCTATTTGATACATTAATGACATCGGTGTTTCTTTTCTATATAATATTGACATCAATGTGGGTCTATTCTAAACAATAATGACATCAGTTTGTCTTTTCTATACAATAATAGCATCAGTGTAGTTAATATTATACAATTATGGCACTTCTACGAGATCAATATGGGGTTTAACGGAGCAATAAAGTAATATTGAACGAGGGTTTACCCCGAGTTCAATATTATCTTTTGCGCTCCGTTAAACCCCATATTGATCGAGTATAGAAGTGCCATAATTGTTTTATTATATTTGATTGACATGGCTCAAGTCACTGATGACAAACAAAAGAGGCGTGGTATATCAATTGTGGGTGTTAAAGGGGTGTGGCCTGTAAACGTCAATCAAAGTAAGTGTGCAATATGATGATTTATCATGTCCAACTGTGCAATATGATGTTTTATTGAGTAGATACATTTCAATACTTTATACATTGAAATAAAAGTATAAATATAATAAACATAGAAATGACATCAGTGTAACTATTCTATATAATAAAGACATCAGTGTATCTATTCTATACAATAACGACATCAGTGTGTCTTTTTTATAAAATAGTGACATCTGTGTGTCTATTCTATACAATAGTGACATTAGTGTGTCTATTCTAAACAATAATGTCATCACTGTGACTATTCTATACAATTATGACATCAGTGTGACTATTCCTGACAATTATGACATCAGTGTGTCTATTCTATACAATAATTATATCAGTGTGTCTGTTCTATACAATAATGACATCAGTGTGACTATTCAATACAATAAGGACATCAGTGTAACTATTCTATACAATAAGGACATCAGTGTTACTATTCCAGACAATAATGACATCAGTGTGACTATTCTAGACAATAGTAATATGAGTGTGCTTATTTAATACAATAATGACATCAGTGTTTCTATTCTATACAATATTGACATCAATGTGTGTCTCTTCTATACAATAATGACATCAGTTTGTCTTTTCTATACAATAATAGCATCAGTGTAACTTAACTATAAAATAAACAGCTGTGCCAAGTCGCATGATACGCCTGTCGTCACCCTTCAAAGCTTTAAGTGATTTAGGTAAGGGGTACTCAATTCAGAAGCACCTATAACTGCCTAATTAAGCTTGATATTTCTTTAAGAAATTAATCTGCAAAGTCTGAAGTGAGCTGATCATAGTATTTATCAGTCAGAGCGTGACTTGTCAAAATTTGCCTTAAAATTGACAAACAAAGTCCCATAACTCTTGCAAGAAAAATGAAAATTTGCATGAAAAAGTATACAGATCATGAGGCTATCATACCCAATACCTCTACAAAGTTTGAAGTAAATTGGCCAAAGGGTTGTCAAGTTAGAGCATGACATGTAAAAAATTGCCTTAAAATTGATGAATAAAGTCCCATAACTCTTGCAAGAAAAATGGAAATCTCACGAAAAAGTATACAGATTGTGTGGCCATCGTACTCCATACCTCTACAAAGTTTGAAGTAAATTGGCCAAAGGGTTGCCAAGTTAAAGCATGACATGTAGAAAATTGCCTTAAAATTGATGAATAAAGTTCCATAACTCTTGCAAGAAAAA